>PVLC010046190.1:0-11538 GCA_004027655.1 Graphiurus murinus | reverse complement strand
CTACTGTGATTTTCCTCGGTTCATCAAACTCGCATGCACAGACACATACAGGCTGGAGTTTCTGGTCACCGCCAACAGTGGCTTCATCTCCATGGGCACCTTCTTCATCTTGATTGCGTCTTACATCTTCATCCTGGTCACTGTTCGTAAACGCTCTGCGGGGGCCTCGTCCAAGGCCCTGTCTACTCTCTCAGCTCACGTCACGGTGGTGGTTTTTTTCTTTGGTCCTTGCATTACTGTCTATGTGTGGCCATTCCCCACCTTACCCATAGACAAATTCTTAGCTATCTTTGATGTCCTTATCACTCCTTTTATGAACCCTGTCATCTATACATTTAGAAATAAGGAGATGAAGGTGGCAATGAGGAGACTCTTTGTTAAGGCTTTAATAAGTTTTAGAAGGAGTTCTTTCATGAACAATATAAGAACTTTGGATTTGTCTTGACAATTCTTAGAAATTAAGCTTTTTAATTAAAAGATTTCAAAAATCTTTTTAATTTAGTATTATAAATATGAATTGTGAAATGTCTCCTCAAGGAGTATATTTTGATGTGGCCAGTTCTCCCTACTCTTGCTCTAAGGATTCTGAAAATATTAAGGAGAAAGAAATTCAGTTTTAGAATATTGTGTTCATTATTGGTGGTCATGTCCTTTATTGAAGACCAGTAAATGTGATTGCTAAAACCTCACATACTTGGCATATTTTCCATTAATACTAATTGTTGGACACTCTTCTCTGCACTGATTCTCAAAGACATGTCTCTTCTAATCCACATGTGCAACTATATTCATGCCCTCTGGGTTTTTAGTATCTATCTACCTAGAGAAATAAACTAAATTAAGATTATTGTCAGACAGCTCTGACTATTGGAGGCTTTTAACATCTTAATTTTATTCACCCACGTTCTGATCTGATTAGTACTAAGGTTTTTAGATCAGTTAGAATTGAAATTAGAAAATGAGATTTGGGATAAAACAAGAAGACACCTAAGGAAACTATAATATTATTAACTAATGAAGTGTTTTGATATCAGAAGATGTAAATTTCTACACCATTCAATGCTAATGACAATTTTTGTCTCAATTTTTGCCCAAACAATAGTCATTATTTTCATATGACAAAGAAGACTGTTAAATGATTATAAACAGACTGAATAATCTGAAACTATAAAGAAGACACACTGCTTTATGAATAAAAGTGCAAAATAAAATTTATTTTTGTCAAGCAAGTTTATAACAAATAAAAAGCAAATATAGAAATTGTAAAAGGTACTGTATTACAAAACTGTATGTAAATGAAGAGATAAAAAATATAATGAAGAGCCGGGCATGGTGGCGCACGCTTGTAATCCCAGCATTCGGGAGGCTGAGACCGGAGGATCCAGGTTCGCGGCCAGCCTCAGCTACCTAGTGAGGCCCTCTGCAACTTAGTGAGACCCTGTTTCAAAATAAAGAATAAAAAATAGGGCTGGGGGTGTAGCTCGGAGGTAGAATGCCACTGAGTTCAATCCCCAGTACCGAAAAAATATATATATAATGAAGAAATACTTTAAACTTTCCATGTGTGGCTATAAATATATGGATATAACATTATAATTGTCTGACTTCAATTCCTTTGGAAAGATACCCAGGAGCAGTATGGCTGAATCATAGGATCATTCCACTCTCAGTCTTCTGAGGAAGCACCTCCACTCCTCGGAATCTTCCCAGGAGAAAACTGGAGGAGAGTTTGTAAGAACCACTCCTGAGCTTGAGCTGACATGTAATGTATACTGATACCATTGATAGGTATCAAGGAGTTAATAATATCATCTAAGAATCTGTAAATTTTTTGTTTTTTCCACAGTGTCCTGTGACTAGAAGGAAGCCATGATCCCTAAAAAGAGAGAGAGAGAGAGGAGAGAGAGAGAGAGAGAGAGAGAGAGAGAGAGAGAGAGAGAGAGAGAGAGAAAAGTCAAAACTGCTATTTTTAACCCCAAGTCCAAGTTTACAACTTCAAAGAGTCTTGACAAATTTTTATAATATTTTTATAGAAAAAAATTACAAAATAAAGATTGGATGATAGAAAAATTCAGTGGAGTTCTATTTCAACAATTGGGATCAAAATATGTATATCAGAGGAATTTGGCATTTTTCTAGGATTTTTCTTTGTTGAACATTTTTCTGCTTACAAAATAATACAAGTATATTGAAGAATATTGGAAAAATATTCAGAAATTCAATATCTGAATATTTTTACTAAGGACTAGTGGTAAAGAAGCAGATACATATCCCAATTAGGAAAGAATAAATTAGAAATATGAATCTTTTAAAGATGGTTAATAACTCTAGGAAAAGAAGAAACTAAAGGGTTTCTTGACTTGTGTTTGTTTTGTTTTTGTGGTACTGGAGATCAAACCCAAGTCTAAGGACATGCTAGGCAAATGATCTACCACTGAGCTATACCCTCAGCCCATGAAAAATATTTTATTTTTTATTTAAAAGTTTTTATTTAGCATTTATTGTGGACATGTGTGAATTATTCATATTAAGAGGTTCTCTGTGATATTTCATACATGCATATTGCACACTGATCATGTCAATACACCCTTCTACCCTCACTCTCATCCACCCCTACACCTTTCCCAGTCCCTAGTAATTGCTAGTCTACTTTCATGTCAACCTTTCTTTCTTCTGTCCTTCCTTTTCTACTTTCTTTCTTTTAGTTTCCACATACGAGAGAATACTTGTAATACTTGGCTTTCTGTGTCTGGATTATTTTGTGTAACAAATCCTGTTTCATCCATTTATCTGAAAATAACAGGATATAATACATCTTTATAACTGAATAATACTCCATTGTGTATGTATACCATATTCTTTTTATTCATTCATCTGTTGAGAGGGTCCTAGGCTGCTTCTATGTCTTAACTAATATCATTTAATACTGGTGTATTAAACATGTACATAGCCAGTGTCATGGTGCATGCCTATAATCCCAGTACTTGGGAGGCTGGGGACAGAAGTAGTGCAGGTTCAAAGCCAGCCTCAGAAACTTAGCAAGACCCTGTTTCAAAATAAAAAATAAAAGGGCTGGGGTATAGGTCAGAGGTAGAATGTCCCTGGGTTAAACCCAAGTGCTAAAAATAGATATGTAATATATATGCAGGTATCTCTCTTGTATGCTGACTCTACTTCCTTAAGATATATACCCAGAAGTAGAATAACTGAAACATTGGAATTCTATTTTTGGGTTGTTAGTTTTTGGTTTTTGGTTGTTGTTGTTCTGGGGTTTTTTTTGGTTTTGTTTTGGTTGTTTTTGTGTGTGTGTGAGTGTTTGTGTGTGTTTGAGAGCCCTCCCCCAGCCCTATTTTTTTCTTTTATTTTGAAACAGGGTCTCACTAAGTTGTGGAGGGCATCACTAAGTTGCTGAAGATATCTGTAAACCTGTGATCCTCCTGTCTCAACCTCCCAAGTAGTCACATCAGAGGAGAGCAGCATCATCAGATGTACCCACTCAGGAAGGATGGCACTTGCCTTCATGCAGCTTCCTCCTTCCTCTCTGTGTTCCACCAGGGCCACGAGCCCATTGGACAGTGCTGCACTCGGGGAGGAACTTTCTCCTCAATTTGCTGTTCCATATGCCAGTCACCTCACCAACAACCTCAAAGCCTCTAGGCGCCTCTCAGTCCAATCAAGTTGATGATTCAAATTAATCATCACAAAGCACATATGAGAATTATTTCAAGTGTTTGGGTTTGTTTTCTTCCTAGAAATTTCCCTGGCAGTATTCATTTAGAATAATAACCACTTGAATTTATCTGGAGTTAGCAGTTTCCAGGAAGGCATCCTGGGAATGTTGGAGATTACCTTCATGTAATTTATATCCAAATCGCTCATCCAAATTACTACATAATCTCTCTGACATGTGGAATCTAAAAGGGGTTAAGTCATGGAAGCTGAGAGTAGAACTGTCATTACCAAAGGTTGGGAGGTAAGAGAAATTGAAAGATGTTGATCGAAAGATACAAACTAAGATAAGTTCTGGGGACCTAATGTCCAGCATAGTAACAGTAGTTAATAATACTGTACTGCTTACTTAAAATTGAATAAGAGATAAGATTGTCAGGGGCCAGCCCTCAAGGCAACAGGGTCCGGGGGTCCCTCGTTAGGTGGGGATCGAGACGAGGTTGGGAGAATATGCTCACACCCAATGCAGTGTTGGAACGTATCTGTTTAATTCATGTCATCACAATTTCTTATACTCTTTTACAACAAGGTATACAGAACAGGAATTTTTATAGACTTATTTTTTCCTAAAGTTGAGTGGGTACATCTTTAACTAGAAAAGCTATTTCCCATAGTATTTGATGGGATTAAGAAAACAGCAAAGGTTACAGAATACAATATGTATATAAAAATTATTTTAGCATGAAAACTGTGTTAAAGGTTAATGACGGAGAGGACACTCTATTCATTAGATTAAATCTTCACTATTTGCTCAGCTCCTGTCAGGCAGCTAGAAAGTAGTTAATAAGTGGTGAAGACAAGGGGGAAGTGTTTCAGAGAGAAAGAAACTATCTGTCTTAAAGCTTTCTTTACTCACAGATAAAAAATAATAGACCTAAGTTCCTTTGATTTGTATCTAAGCTTGCAAAGTTCAATTCCTGATGTTTGTAGAGGATTAATGAGTATCTCTGATACAAGCTGAGGCATTGTTCTTTGCACAATCCGTTTAGCCATCCTGTGTCTCTAGGAAATTTTTCTTATCAATAATGTGAAAGCAAAACCCAAAGCACCCCAAATTTCCAGAATATAATAATGCAAAGTGGGAAATCCCACGCGTTCCTTCTTTTGGAATTGCCTGCCTTGCAGAATTCCAGTGGGCCGAGCCATGCTCAAGGCCCAGCTATTAGGATGACATTGCAATTCTTAATGTATTTATCACACACTCACACACACACATACCTATCTGGGGATAGTTTCATAAGCATAGGCACCTTGTATAAGCTTTATACCATTATACTTACAATGGAAAACTATCACTTCTACAAAAATTCTACTGCTCATACCATCTCCAATCTTCTGGCCTAGTAAAAAAGACAAATGGAATTATAAAATTAAAATTAATCAAGCTTTCAAAAGCATCAAACTTACCTGACTCAGTCTCTCTCTTTATGAAATAAAATAATTGCTATATTATATGCTCCTTTAAATTTTACCCAGTGTGTAAATAATTAAGAAAGAAATTTGAGCCGGGAGTGGTGGCACACACCTGTAATCCTAGTACATGGAAGGCTGAGACAGAAGGATTGCAGATTTGCAGCCAGCCTCCACTATTTAGTAAGGCTCTCTGTCACTCATTGAGACCCTGTTTCAAAATAAAGAATAAAAATAGGGCCGGGCGTGGTGGTGCACGCTTGTAATCCCAGCATTCGGGAGGCTGAGACCGGAGGATCCGGGTTCGCTGCCAACCTCAGCTACCTAGTGAGGGACTCCGCAACTTAGTGAGACCCAGTTTCGAAATAAAGAATAAAAAATAGGGCTGAGGGTGTAGCTCGGAGGTAGAACACCCCTGAGTTCAATCCCTAGTACTGCAAAAAAAAAAAAAAAAATAGGACTGAGGGTGTAGTTCGGAGGCAGAATGCCCCTGGGTTCCATCCCCAGCACTGCAAAAAAAAAAGAAGGAAATTTAAGCCAGGCATAGTAGTCCATACCTTTAATGCCATCTATATCATATATCAAATACTGTGCTTGTTTGCAAAGGGAAAAAATGGCACATTAAAGGGGAATAAATGAGGAAATCTAATTTAAAAGAGTATAGAACATTTTTGCAACAAAAAGTTACTCTGACTCTAGCTTTTTACCTTAGCTTTTTCTCTTAAGAGGTCTGAAGTGGTCACAGTGGTCTTATCCATTTTTATAACATTGGCACTGTCACAGTCATGGGATTGGTGAACTCAAGAAGCCTTGGAAAGCACTTGGAGGATTCATTCAGTGTGAGAAGTGGATTTCATCACATGTTTGGAACTAGCTTACCATTTTGCTGGTTTCCTAATAGTGAGTTAAATGATGACAGGTAGCCACTTTATGTGAGCTATGTCTTTAACTTTTTAGAAATTATTGCTTTACCCCTCTTAAGATTCCATCAAGACCTCCAAGCAGAAACACTTTCTGGAGTCAGTTAATCTCTTTCCCAAGCAAAGCATCTCTTGATCCTCTAAAGCCATGTTTTCTCCAGACTCCGGCAGTGATTATCAAGCACCATTAAAACTGTACCTTCATGGACATTCTGATCTCTGTTTTATTTTCTGATTTGTTGAGTTTTGTTTGTTTTCTGCCTTTTGGGCAAATTTAGTTCTGGTTCTGGCTCAACACATCAATTAGGTAACTCCTCATTGGTGACAATAAGGACTGCAAATTTTATTTCATGATCTGATCACTTGGTAATTTCTATTGGGATGGTGGGAAACTACTATCTATCAGATGAGCTATGATAAAAAATTTTAGTTTATTTTTTATCTTTTTGTGCAAGGGTTGTTTGTTTCCACCAGAAAAAGAACAGCTCTTAGAGGTGTGGTGTGATATTTTGCATTTTGTCTATTCTTTATAATTTTTGTAAGTCTGAATATTTATATGTAGCTTAAATTGTGGAACCAAACTAGGAGTTTTATATCCAACTGTGTTTCCGTAACTGGCACACTTTTTTCTCTCATGTGAGTGTGCAATCTTTTCCTATATTAATTAGATATAAAGCCTCCTCTGTTAGTATTGCTTTGCAGACATTATTTAAGACTAACTTGAACCTAATATTACCTAAATTCCAAAGGAAAAGAGTAAACAGAAATTCCTATTACTTTAAATATGCCAACTTTTTCAGGAAATACCCATAGAAATTACAAGCTCAGAACATTTTATATAGTAATAAATTTTAATTAATCAAAATAAACTCTTAGACAACACAAGCTGGCATCATAATAATTTTTACATAGCAGTGACAGTTCTTCTTGCTGATATTATTAGCATGGAGATGAAAGCGTTTAAAATTATAAAAATATACAGTTATGTGTTTGGTAAATTGGAACTATAACTTTGATGACTATATAGTATGTTTGTTAAAACATTATTTCCAATATCTTTATTTACCTTAAGTCTTTGATTTATTGTCATGCACAATAATTAGTGGAAAGTGAATAATTTTTATTTTTAAATATGCTTTTATTGGTGCATTATCATCTCACAAAATAATGAAAATCATGTCAACATTGACATACATGCACACAGCACTCAGTGTCCCCATGAATAATTTTTAAATAAGATTGCATAGTGAATATTAAAACCCTGTGTGTCTGTGTGTATATGTGTGTTCATCACTTCACTTACATTTGTATGCAGTCTCTATGTCTTCAGATCATGTTAGTAAAATGTATTCATTAGTCTACTTTAAGAACAGCATTTACTAGCTGGGCGTGGTGGCACACACTTATAATCCCAGTACTTGGGAGGCTGAGACCAGAGGATCGGGATTCACAGCCAGCCTCAGCTACTTAGTGAGGCCCTCCGCAACTTAGTGAGACCCTGTTTCAAAATAAAGAATAAAATAGGGCTAGAGGTGTAGCTTGGAGGTAGAATGCCCCTGGGTTCAATCCGCAGTACCACCAAAAAAATAATAATAATAATAGCATTTATTGCCTTTAATATGTGGATAGGATATTTGTGACAGTAGTGTTTTCTATTTCTATTTTGAGTGCTCATAAGCTTTGCTGATCTACTAAAATAATTTTGTCTGACAATTTTCCATCTTTGATGGGACAAAGACTTCCCTTGACCAAAACTTAGGCCTCTCTGAGCCCTATTCTCACTGAGGCCTCAGCCTTGGCCCCATTCTCTGCTGGGTATGCATAGCCCGATTTATCATGAATCATGCTAAGTTCATTTAAAGAGAATCACTCATCCATAACATCCCCTCTTACTAATTTTCAATCCACTGCTACCACAATGCACTCTATAGCTATGTAGACCCTACTTGTTCTTATTGTATTAGAAATTCAGCCCAGTGCTATGCTGAGGTCTCTTTCCCCAGTTACAACAGTTTTTGAATGAAAATCTATTTTTACTACATGACTATGATCAGGCTTTAGTTTTCTTTAACATATACCTACCGTGACATAAAAGTTAGTTACTTTGGTAAAAGTCAAAACTGAAATGGGTGGCTGAGACTAGAAATAACAGTGACCTAAAAATATAACCAATTGTGCAACATAATAAAATCTGATTTTCCGTGTGTGTGTCTGTGTGTGTGTGTGTGTGTGTGTGTGTGTGTGTGTGTTACTGGGGATTGAACCCAGGGGCAGTCTACCTCCAAGCTGTACACCCCAGCCCTATTTTATTTTTTATTTTGAAACACAGTCTCACTAGTTTGAGAGTCTCTCTACTTGTTGAGACTGTTCTCGAACCTGTGATCCTCCTGTCTCAACCTCCCAAGTATTGGGATTACAGGCATGTGCCACTACACTCAGCTTTGATTTTCCTTTTCAAGTGGGAAAAAGGTAGATTTATCCTGAGATAAAATTACTGGTTATTCCAGAACAGAAGTCTCAACCTTGGCTCCTTTCCCTGTGGATGTACATAGCCCAGTGTTAGCAAAAGATGAAACCCAATGAATGCAGAAAGTTTAGTGAGTAAATTCTATTTGCCTTAGTTCCATATATAGAATTTCAAATAATTAATGTGAAGAAAACCAATGATACATGTTAAAATTTTGGCAAAGTTTACACAGATTGGCTTTGGTGAGTTTACTAAAAGAAAAACACTTAGGAATGTCATATTGAAGCAAGACTAAAACTCAGCCAGGTGTGGTGGCACATGATTATAATCCCAGTACTTGGGAGGCTGAGACAGGAGGATCACAGGTTCGAAGCTACTTAGTAAGGCCCTCCTCAACTTAGTGAGACCCTGTTTCAAAATAAAAGGTAAAACAGGTGCTGGTATAGCTCAGAGGTAGAATGCCCCTGGTTCAATCCTCACTACCGCAAAAAAAATAAAAATAAAAAAAACTAAAACTCCGTATTCTCTCCATAAGAATGACATGAGAAACTTATCTTGGCCCATTCATTATTATCTAGGAAAAGGTAAATGTTATTCTTTACCATCTGTGTAATTTTCCTAGGTAGCAGAGAGTCTTTAACTCACAAAAATATTTCCTGTGCTATTTGCTATAATATGCTCCACTATTTCAAAAAAAAATAGTTATTTGCCCAGAAAAGAGCTAGAATTATCTCTACCATGTTCATTTTAAATATATTTTTCACTCTGTAGCTATATTGAAAACATTTTCGTTTCTGATAATTATACTACCTATACTTATATTAGGAACTTTATAATGTCCACCAAATAGATACTTTGCAGTTTTAAAACACAGTACCAGTGAGTGTGAGATTATTTATAAATGGGATCTTTTTCAAATATAGTAATTAAGATGAGCTCATACTGGATTACAGTGGATAAAGGAGAGAATCCACCTTGTTCCAAAGGCCTTGAAGTAGCCTACTCTCATCTGCATTTCTAATAAATACTTCATATAAATATTACTCCCTTGGAATTGAGGCTCAAGATTATTACAGTCTTAGGTTTCTAAATACTTCATATGTAATTTTTTCTTTCCTTTCGAAAGTGAATGTCCCTCCCATCTAAGTGAAGGATAAAATAGTAAATTGGGTGATAAAATTAAGATAGGGCAAAGAGATACTTTTATCTGAGTTTGACCATCACTGTGAACCTCAATAGTCTATGCGTACAAGTCCACTTCACAATACCACAAATTGCTTAGGAGATCTTCCTATAACTCACTAGCTGTCTGCATGCTCTCCTCATTGCAACCTTCATTTCTTGATTCCTTAGTGTGTAGATGACAGGATTCAGAAAAGGAGTAAGAACTGCATCAAAGAAGGCCAGAAACTTATCCAGATGTGTGGAAGGAGATGACCGTGCATAGACAAATATCAAAGGAACAAAGAACAAGACTACCACAGTGATGTGAGCTGAAAGTGTAGACAGAGCCTTGGAGGAGCCACCTGATGAGTGTTTTTGAACAGTGAGGATGATGATGACATAGGAAATGATCAGGATGAAGAAGGAGCCCACAGAGACAAAACCACTGTTGGCTGTGACCATGAATTCCAGTTTGTGAGTGTCTGTGCAGGCAAGTTTGATGAACCAAGGAATGTCACAGTAAAAGCTGTCCAACTCATTAGGGCCACAGAAGGGCAACTTCACCACAAAAGCCAATTGAACCACAGAGTGCACAAGGCCAACCACCCAAGCAGCCACTAAAAAGAAGATGCACGTTCTTGGGCTCATGATGGTCAGGTAGTGCAGAGGCTTGCATATGGCCACATATCTGTCAAAGGCCATGGCCATGAGCAGCACCATCTCCACACCTCCAATGACATGGATGAAGAAGATCTGGGTGATGCAGCCTCTAAAGGAGATGACTTTGTGCTTTCTGAAAAGGTCATAAATCATCTTGGGGGAAATGACAGAAGAAAAACCCAGGTCAATGAAGGAGAGGTTGGCCAAGAGGAAGTACATGGGAGAGTGTAAGTGAGACTCAGAAGCCACAGTGAACACAATGAGGGAGTTTCCGGTCATGCTGGCCACATAAAACGTGGAGGAGAATACAAAGAGGAGTATTTGGATATCACAGGAGTTGGTGAGTCCCAGGAACACAAACTCTGACACCACTGAGTGATTGACTCCATCCATTGGCTTTGTTGACAGTGACACCTGAAGGAGAATGAGAGGAGGAAACCTAAATTGTGACAATCATATTAATAGGCCAGAAGAGAGGTTACAGATATGAAAAACAATTTTATTTTAGTATTAAAACAAACTAAAGAACAACAGGTATATGAACAAGTGCTCAACTACCACATACAACTCAAGTGCTCCACAACCACCACATACTCACACATCATGGAGTATTCTTCAGATTCAAAAAAAGTAGATAATCTTGTGTTTCGTGACAGCATAACTGAACCTGGAGTTTATTGTGCTAAGTGAAATTAAAGGGACTTAGACAAACACTGAAGGATTTAATTTATACAGAAAAAATAAAGATATAGAGAGTATACTGGTGGACCAGGGGCTCATAGGGTGGGGTGGGAAGGTGGAATGGGAAAATATTGGTGAAATGGTACAAATATTCAGTTAGACAAGATGATTAATTTCTGGAGATCTATTGTGCAGCATAGTAACTTTGGTTACTGATAATAGTGAACTCCATACCTAAAAATTCCTAAGAGAGTAGATCAAGAAAGTTCTCACCACAAATAAGTATATGAGATGATAAATATGTTAACTAGCTTGATCCAATCATTTTATAATGTATACATTTATCAAAATATCACATTGTACACAATAAATATATGTGATGTTTAGTTGGCAATTATACTTTAATGAAGCTGGAGGGAGAAAAAAACCTACTATGCTCATACACTTTGAAATTGTGATCATACAGAGAAGTTGATGGCTCTCATATAGAATTGTTCTGTTCCATGT
>PVLC010046189.1:0-11521 GCA_004027655.1 Graphiurus murinus | reverse complement strand
ACTGGGGATTGAACTCAGGGGCATTCTACCTCCGAGCTATACCCCCAGCCCTATTTTTTATTCTTTATTTTGAAACTGAGTCTCACTAAGTTGCGGAGTGCCTCACTAGGTAGCTGAGGCTGGCCGCGAACCCGGATCCTCCGGTCTCAGCCTCCCGAATGCTGGGATTACAAGCGTGCGCCACCACGCCCGGCTAGGAAGCATAATTTTTAAAAAATCCACTTTAAGGATGTCAAAGGGAAAACCTGGAGTAAGCAGTACACATATTGTTCTGGAATACATAGAAAATAGTATTTGCATTTTTCCTAAATAATTTCTATGGAAGCAAGAGGGTAAAATACAAATGATCTGGAGAGTAAGAAGGAAATAAGTAAAAAAGATAACCTCAAATTTAATTTATTTTCTCCTTTGCAGATATTCACATTGGCAGGAGTTGTTGAATAATTTGAGATAATTACTCAGGTCTTTTTTCACCAATCTAGGCTCTGGGATAGGATTCTTGCAATGTTGTCTATGCAAGCCTGATAAAGAGGTTATCATGCTATGATCAGAAAAGGATATGATCTAGTTGGGATTCTCAAGAGTCTCTCAGGTCCCATATGTGATAGATGATAAATCATGAGCCAGTGGACCTGCAGTAAGGCTTTCAGGATAGAGCAACGTATAATTTTGAAAACAGTTCAGGATAGGCAATGGAGTTGTGAGTTAGGACACAGAGAAGATTAGGGAGGACTGGAGTTCAGAAGCCATGGTATGCTCAAAGAAAGGGAAGTAAAAATGGAAAGATGGACAATGCCCTCTGGAACTTTCATTCTACCCAACAGTAAGGACCATTGATTCATTGACCCCCAGCTCAGCAAGATATGTCCTCACCAGATGAATTAGGAAACCTATGCGCTCTTCTGGAAGCCAAATATTGGCATGGGCACAATAAATGATGAGCCAAAGGGCAATGCCACTCAAAGTTGCAACCCACAACCAATGATTGTTCAGCTTCAGATACAGGGACTCACATTCTATTTCGCAATTCAGGATATCTCTGAAGTGGCAAGATAAGTTGAACACCCGAGTAAGCAATATGCACTTCAGAAGACGACAGGAAAACCTATCAAAGACCAAAGGACCTGAAACAACTTTGTGAATGTACTAAAACCAATGAATTACACACTTCATGATGTTGGATTTGATGGTATAAGAATTAGACCTCACAATCTCAGATAAACTTTTAGTGACTCTGAACAAGCTGAGCTAACCTATCGTTAAGATGAGAATAGTGCAACTAGGACAGAGGAGTAATTAGGGAAGGTGCAGTGGCTAAAGCATCTTTGGTCAAAACTAAGTAAGGAGGGTATTTGAAATTGATACGTCAAGGAATACCAACGAAAATAGATTATTTAGAAATCTACAAGTGAGCATGAGATAAACTTGAACCAAAAATGGTTAAAAACAACTGTCTCAGGGGACAGCTCTGCAGAGACCTTTTTTGTTTATTGTAAGCTCACTATAATACTTGATATTTTTATATTACATACATTATTATGGATTAAATTTTGTGCCCCTCAAAATAATATGTTGAAGCCAGAACATTCAATGATATTGTCATTAAAGAAAAGTACTTTAAGGAAGTAACTACATTTAATAAGAGCAATCGGATTGGGCCCCAGTCTTGTGAGAGTGGTGTCTTCATAAGAAGAGACACACCAAAAGCACAAGCATGCAGAGGGCCATGCGAGGGAAGAGCAAGATGTCTGGCTGTCCATAGTCCATGAGTAGAGGCCTCAAGGGAAACCAAGCCTGCCAAAACCTTGATCTTGGACTACAGTTTCCAGTACTGTGGGAAAAAATAATATTGCTGCTGTTTGAGCTACTCAGTCTATGATATTGTGTCTTAGTAGCTCTGGAAAACTAAAACATGTGTGTTGCTTGGATAAAGACAAAACAATAGAAAATGCGTTATAAAAAGCAAAGTCATGCTTCTCTTACACAGAGACTTCATGAGCCTGAAAATTAGACTGAATGCGGGCCTTTCCTCTTTTGTATCAGTATGTTGAATGACAAGCTTTTATTAGCTTAGAAAGCAAGGGAAAGAGTGGTCCATAGGATATAATGTAAATAACTTTGTAACACTAAAGCATATCCATTTGCAATAATGGATAATAGCCAAAAGAATAAAAATAGACCAATCAAAGTAAAATAACAAGAACCAAACAGTGTAAACTGAAAAGAACTGTATTATGAGCTGATGATATACATACCAGCAAATCCAGATGGCTTGGGTTTGGATTCTTGTTCCATAGCTCATTAATTGTGAGATCTTAAGCAAATTTTTACATTATCAAAGATGCAGTTTTTCTACTCATAAAAAAAGGTCAAACCTGAATCTTCCCAATAATGCTGTTGAGAGAATTAAGTAAAACCAAATATGTACATAAATATTTTAATGAAGGAGGCCAAAAGTAAAAGTTAAAGTTCCATCCCATTTAGGGGATGGACCTACAAACTGGTTACACTTTGGTCTGACCCCCAATCAATGAAGTAGTGTACAAATGACCAATCATTCTGACTTCCTCCCAGGTGACTCCTTCTTGCATTTGGAAGGAATTATAAAAAATCTTGGGTTTGATCCAGACCTATCTTTCTTTATTACTCCTTTAGTATGTTTAAGACTAAAATAAGTATTTTACAGAGACCCTATAGACTATTCTAGTGACTTATAAAGTGGACCTAGAACTAGAACTTGACACTGCAGGTATATAACAAGTGTCCAGGGGCAATGCTTGCATTAATTCTGATTGAATTTCATTTTAGTAGTAGGAATTTGTCCTACTCCTCCTAAAAGAGTGATAAAGCAAATCAGGTACAGGTACATACAGGAGACCTAGGACCTTCAAGTCATTCAATTTACTGAGATACTTAAATCATATGTGCCATTGAATCTAGAAATAATTTGTCACATAAACATATTTATATTTCCCATAAGTGCATAAGGTCAGAGAATGGAGAGAAAGTACAATGATTTTTTTTTTTTTTTTTGACTGGTGGTTTTGTTTGGTGTCAGGGCATCATTCACTTGACTTTTTTTTTTCTTGTGCAACAACTGGGTTCCTAGAACTATAATAGAAATATAGCACTTTCTAGCCGGGCGTGGTGGCGCACGCTTGTAATCCCAGCATTCGGGAGGCTGAGACTGGAGGATCCGGGTTCGAGGCCAGCCTCAGCTACCTAGTGAGGCACTCCGCAACTTGGTGAGATTCGGTTTCAAAATTAAGAATAAAAAAATAGGGCTGGGAGTGTAGCTCGGAGGTAGAATGCCCCTGAGTTCAATCCCCAGTACCGCAAAAAAAAAAAAAAAAGAAATATAGCACTTTCTCTCTTTTTAAAAGAATTTGAAGACTTATATGAGAGAAGATATAAAAAGTTACAATACATCAATGCTGTATATTTCACAATAGATTTTCAATTCAAATCTTAACAGTCTACTTAGCATTCAAGGCAATAGAGGATGCTGATGCAGGTGTGCTTATAATTATGGGTTATCTTCATGGGATGTACACCGAGTAACTTACCTTATTGTAATCGTCATTATGATCTGTCTTTCTGATCTTTCTTTTGTATTTCCCCAGTTTAGTATGTCTTCTCCAACAAAGCATTATTTTTCTTGTTGTAGTGTCTTTATATAAACTCTCTGGCCTGTCTATTATGTTTTCTCTTCTTCAAGAATAAGTGAAGCTAAATGCTTTCTTATTCATCTAGAATAAATGCATATATGTCATCTCTTTGGAAAGAACTTTCCTGAATCCATGATTCTTGCCTGGTCTGCTGTGCTTAGTGCATTATTCCTAACTCTAGTCCCACAGAACTTTGTACATAACATTAACAACACACATCACATAGCTCTGTACTTACTGAATCACATTTCTAGTTTTGTAGACTGTATGACAAAATATCCTTATTCATCTTTTTGCCAAAACAAAGTATCAAGGACCTAGTCACTCAAAAAACTTGTTTGAGTATTTGTGTTTAGAATGTTGATGAGGAACAGTAGTGGAAAAGAAAGTACTTTTCTATTTTATTTTTTGTTTGCAGTGTGATGGATTGAACACAGGGCCTCTGCATGCTAGAGAACTGCTTTACAACTGAGCTATACTCAAAGATTTTTTAAAATTTTATTTTAGTATAGAGTCTCAATAAGTTGCCTAGACTGGTGTTAAACTTGCAATCTTCTTGCCTCAGCCTCCTGAACAGCTGGGGTTACAGATGTGCATCACTGTGCCTTGCTAAGTTTTGTTTCTATTATTAGATGTCAGGACCATGTATTTAAGTTATGCCAGATTCATGGATTTGAAACTGCTCCAGCAATTAGATGTGTGGATGGACTAGGAGGAACAGTTGTTAAACACTGATTTGACTGAATAGATTCTGCCAATCTGAGCCAAGAAGCCCATGATCACTTTATTCCCCTAAAATTATGCATACTCATTTGAATAGGGTCATTTTCAGTCTAGTCAAAGTGCAGCTCCTATGCACATGAATGGCTGGACCAGTTCTCAAACAAGATAAAGCATAGACATCGTCACCATCTTAAGCCTTTGATTGTCTCTCTCCATCCCAGCCCTTCTGACACTCTTTCCCCTAGGAATTCCTATCTGCCCTTAACTCATCAACCACAGGCTCAACCCCATATTTAACTGGAAAGTCTGAGGATTCTATTCTAGAACTGCATACAACAACAGATCTGAATACTCCACGTCCATGCCCACCTCAATGCCAAAGATTTTAACTGTCTTTTCTCACTATGTAGGTTATTCTGGCCACACAGGATGAAGGAAACAAAAGTATTCATGTGTTAGGAAGTTATTGTAACAACAAAATCAGAAGGAATAATAATGAAATCAAAGTCCCCAGTGAGGTAAGGGGAATGGAGGAAGAGCGGCCCTTCAGTTCCAGGAAAGGGGAGCAGACACTGGGTTTCTAAAACTTCATGACAAAACAAGGGTTCAGACTGAGGAAGCAGCTCATTTAATAGAACATACAGTATATTGTTACATGAGGAACTTGTCTGAATCCTAAAGTATCAGAATAAAGTTCCTTAAATCTTTCTGAGCTATGAAATGTTCTTGGGCATGAAATGAGTGTGACACTACACATAAGAAATGGTGTGACTACCTGCTTTGGAGGCAGTAAGAGGAGGATATAAGAACTAAGAAAATTCTGGGAGAAATCTCATGAGAAAAACTTTAGTACCGGTTGTAGATATAAATAAAAAGCCTCTCTGTTCTAAAAGACAGTATGGGGAAAAATTATTCTAGCTTTAAAGGATAAGACTGTCATTTCAAATAACTGGATACAGAAGAGTTTGTTCAGTGTGTATTGTCTTGATCAGGAGCTATAATTCCACGTGCCTAATCTGAGTTGCATAATGAACTATATTATATTGAATGCATTCATGATATAGGATCATTCCTGTTATTGTTTCCTCTTCATTAATATGGATTACTTAATATAATTAATATTACTATTCTAGTCTCTCTGACTCAAAATTTGAGAATTGTCCTAGATTCCTTCTTTTCCATAAAAAGCATAAGGATTATTCATAGGAAAACTACTTATACTATACAGACTATATATAAGTTCCATGTCCATTCTAGCTAGAAAATACTTAAATTTTTATACAATGGAATATAAGTAGAGTAATGAGAATAAACCAGTTACAACTACCTGCAGTCATAGGGATGAATCTCTCTCTCTCTCTCTCTCTCTCTCTCTCTCTCTCTCTCTCTCTCTCTCACACACACACACACACACACACACACACACACACACACACACACAATTTAGCAAAAAAAGCCATACACAATAATCATATATTATGGTTTTCCAATTATATATAATGAGACAAAAAAGTATAAGAAGGCAAAATGGTGGCTATGTCATTTGTGGGTATTCACTTGAAGTAGGCAGGAGGAGGAGTTCTGAGATGCTATTCCTATTCTTAGTCTTGAATTTGATGCTAGATTATCATTGTGCTAAATTTTTTAGTATGCTTTTATTGGTGCATTATCATCTCGCATCATAATGTAAATCATGTTGACATACATGCACACAGCACTTGGTGCCCCCACCACCTTCCCATCTCCCCCCCCTTCCCATACAGAGGACTGAGACTGATATTGGGATTTTCACATATGTGCACACAGTCAATGTTAGTATTTTCAATAATGAGCCTCAGTCTTCCTTCTCCCCTTCCCCTAGAACATTTCCCTGGCCCCATTGAGGTTTCCCCTCTGTTATCTGGAGTCCCTCTAATATCCCAATTACCCTCTAGTTTGTGCATATTAGAGAAAATATATGTCTCTTCACTTTCTGTGACTGCCTAATCTCACTTTGCATAATGTTCTCCAGGTCCTTCCATTTTCTTGCAAATGACATTATTTTATTTTTTATTGTTGAGCAGAATTCCATTGTGTATATTTCCCATAGTTTTGTGATCCATTCATCTGTTGATGGACACCTGGGTACATTTCTGTATATATGCTGCATTTCAATAAAATGTTTACATAAACTATCTTTTTTGATCCCAGTTCTCTCTCCACTTATGGATGTTGGAAAAGACATAGTAGAGAATAATAAATTAATATAGTAGGTGAGAGAAAAACATTGTTAGAACAATTTCCTTGTAATAGATGAAGTGGAAGACATTACACAAACAGTGGGCTTTTTTGTTTCTGGGAACATGAGAAGATTATACAATTTTGGGAGAAAGTTACGGAGTGCATGGACTCATGCATGTAGGAGAGAGGATACCTGCTAGAGGGAGAGTTTACAAATTTCTTTATACATTGTTTTTACCATGCAGGGGGAAGCAGAATTGTGATTAAATCAGATGAAAGTAAGAATGGAAAGTGTTAGAAGTTTAAGAAGAGAAATGTTAGCAATGTTTTTATTCATAAAATTAAGACATTGATTCACTGGGAATAATGCAAGAATGTTGAACCCATTTGATTTCAGAATTCAGAAATTGAATTATTCCAGATAATATTTTATCTATATTTTCAAGGCATAGTCATCTATCCCAGTAAGGTAGTCAGAAAGGTGAATTTTATAGAGTTGTTTAGCCCATGGATAAAACAATATAACAGAAGGGAAAGAAATTGAACATATAATTGAATCTGCATGAAATTGGATGTGAGGACATGAATGAAGTCATCAGTAGTGGAAAGGTACTGAAATTATAGATTATGGCTACTGTTGTTCTGAATGCTCTTAAGGCTTGAGATATGAGAGGCAATGAGATAAAAGGATAGGAGATGATGGTTAGAAAATTACAATTTAAAATATGGAGTGCTGGCACTCAGTACTGTGGTAAATTCAAGTCATGATAAGTGCATGTGCATAAGTTAGCAAGAAATGTGAAGTTATAGGAGCAGAAGTCAATAAAAACTGAGAGAAGAATTTTAGAAAAAAAATATTCACACAGATATTGAAATCATCAAGTGTTATGAATGAGAAAGATAGAGTACAAGAGGGTAACAGTGATTAGGAATTAAGTATTAAGTGTAACTTTTTAAATTCCAAGGGGACATACACAATAGATCTTTATGTAGACTTAGAATTTTGTATTTTTCAGTGATGGAATGACAAGCAACAATATATTATCTCTCTTTTCTAGTGTGGTCATTTGACTTTGGAAGCTGACATTTATCAAAATTATGGTTTATTAGGCTTACGATCCTTTCTTTATGATGTTTAGGAGAAATGTTCAATTTCAGCCACATGTAGCTTTCAAAATTATATAAGATATGCAAACGTCCATTGATTAAGTATTAAAAAAATTTAAATGTATTTTAAATAAAAATAATACTTAATTAAAGTTTCCCCTAGAACCAGAAGAAAACTAATACAAGCAGAATATCATATTAACATTTAGGATATATAGCTTATGTCTCTAATCTGACCAGTAGCAATTTAAAAACGTTTTTAAAACTTTTAAATTTTCTTTTTAGTACATATTTGATTTTGGAGGCTTAGTTTTATGAATTTTGCGAAATAATTAAACTGATAAATTTAATGACTCCATATAATCATGACATCTTCTTAAATATACAATATAGTCAAACAATATTCCAAGAATTTTACATGTTTAAATGAGATTTAAATATTTGTATAGAACGTTGACTCCTGCAGGAGAAAATCGAAATGTAATAGTAGTTATTTGTCTCCAATAAACAATAAAAGAATTCTTTGCAAATTTAATGAATTCAAAATTACTTTAATTTCTTTAAAGTTTATTAAATGCCATTTTCATTTAAACTACTAATATAGTACAAAAGATATTTTAATATTATCTAGTGATCTAAAGAGATATCTGCAGAATGCTTTCAGGTTGATGAGAACAAAATTGTACATTACAATTCTTTGCTCTTGTTTCAACCTATGTAGTCCCATTCTGGTGTGTTTTGATCAAATTAGCAATTTACTAAAGGTTGTAATTAGAACAATAGTCTCTTCTGGTGAATAGAATAAAGGTGAAAAATACCCTAGTATACAAAAATGACACTGGATCTCATAATATATCTTATCTATACAACATCCTATATATTAGATAAGCAACAAATTTAAAATTTATTTTATGTCTCTCTTCTCTAAGTTATAAACATCAAAGGATGAAAATATTTATTCCGATTTTTAAATGAAGGTCATCATAGCACCTAGAATGATCCTTACATATATCAAATGCCCCATAACTATTTTCTGAATAAATAAATTTGGACACAGAAGGATATTCAATTATGTATCTCTCAATGACTTCCCTTTTAAAGAAAAAAGAAAAGGAAATGTCAGTTACCTCAATTGGAAATAATCAACATGATAAACTAATAAGCAATGACATACTGTTTAAATATAAGGCATTGTTCTTAGGTAAAATAATTTGTATTTATTAGCTCAGCATCCAAGGGCACAAAGAAAGAAAAATTCAAGAAAAAAGTTGTTGATGGTATTTTTGAGTAATCTTAATCACAATAACATTATTTTACAAAGGGTAATCTATAAGGGAGATGTGAACAAAATTAGTAAACAAGAAAACTTGCATCTAACATTGGCAGTTCATAGTCCAATCGTGCTTCATGAGAAATGTGAGGATCCAGTAAGATTACTGCAAAAACAATCACAAAACCAACATCTTTTCTTGGCTTCACACTATGTTCTAGAATATATTGTTCCAAACTATTGAAATAAATTTTAAAATAACCCAACCATTGTTGCAGGTACAGTACTAACTGCAGAGAAGACCATGGCTCCCGTGCAATGTTATTCTTAGGAGAGCAAAATGCTTAGGTACTGGTTATTTTAATAATGACTACTCCCTATCAAGTCTGTTCTAGGCATTTTATATACATTACCTCATCTAACTGTCCTAACAGTCCTAAGAGTCCTGTGTTATTTTTCTCATTCAAGCCACAACACAACTTTCTGACCCAAGCAGAAAGTTGGTGCTTTGAAATTCTAATTTCATTTTCTCCACTCTAAATGCTGTGTTCTTTCCACTTTGCAAAAAGAAATGCCTGAGTAAAAATAGGTGAAAATACTTTGACAGAGCAAAGCAATTGCTAAAAAAAAAAAAATGTACTACAAATAAAGTTCCTATTACACGATAATGACATCTCATTATAGAATGGGATGCTCAGGATTCCAGCAGAATTTAGATAAGTCAACTTGAGGAGAAATATAGACTGAATAAAACAGATAATTTTATTAGGAAGAAAGTACAAAAATGTATACCAGAATCCAAAAGCAATATTTTCAGCCATTGTCCATACTTGTGCAATTATGCTCATGTTAAAAATTTGCTTAAATATGTAAATATTACCCAATATTGTAGTCATTTCTAACCCATTTTGTTAACTCGCTGGATAAATATAGCAGGGCTATAGTAAAATCATTCTCCCTTTTTCTACTAGAAACAACTCAAAATCAATAAAGATAGTAAACTAAATTTCAAAATCTTCCATAAGAAAGCTAAAGGACTGAGAAAACCTACATAATAAAAAACATGTATTTCAAAAAATAGTAGGCAAACCCCATTCTTAAAATAAATGGCCAATTTCAGGAAATGACAGCACAAAATACTCATTTCAGAGTGTAAGGACAGTATCTATAGTCATATAACCCAAGTGTGGAGAAATAGTGGACTGCAGAGATGTAGGAAAAACTGTGGGATCTGATTTGATTCCAAGAGACAGACACGGGACACTTGCAGAGCCATCTGTGAAGGGAGCAGTCTGTTTATGAAACAGCATACGAGGAACTCTTTAACCCTTTAAGGCTACCGTTCCATATTCCATTCAAGAAAATACTACAAATTATTTGTTCAGAAAAATGTAATTCATTTGATTATGATATTCATTTGATAAATATGTATTCCACTCTTAATGTTGTATGAGGTGCCTTCTTAACCATACTAGTGATGACATAGTGTCAGTTATAAGATTTGTTTCGCTGCTCATCAAATATCACTTGTACTTTTCTCTAGAGTGTTTCACTTATTTTCATAAAAACACAGAAATATATGCACTGAGATGTCTGGACAGAGCTCAGATGAAGACATTAGTTTTTGTCTTATAAGAAAAGCACCTAACTCAGTGAACTTTACCCAATTATTGTGAAAGCTAGAAGAAAAAACAACTGTTCTGTGTAGATGGCAATCATTTACATGATTATTGGGTGTTCTCTAGCAAATTTTTCACCATGGGAGACTTTTTACAGATAAGAAATTCATCAATGATAGAGGAATAGATTGCAAAACAGTCTAGTTAAATGCTATTATAGGGAAATTGCCCATTTCATCTATTTAAACATCATTGCTTTGTTTTAGAGTGTAGGTTCAAATAAGCTTTAGAATATAAAATTTCCCAAGAAGTCATTTCCTTTAAGGGATGAGCTAGGTTAACAATAAACTTTTGTCAGCAGAAAAACTGTTTAGCTAACTGTTTGTAATCCTCAGTAGGAGCAGAACGGAAGAATCAAACTCCATCAATTGTATGATAAATAGCCCAGGCTGTAGTACATTGGAGCTGAGGATGTTCTTGTGAGAGAAGAATACTCACTAGACAACATTTTATCCTTTAAATTATAGTCATGGGATTGGCAGTTTGAAGTAAAGGCCACAGTCATTAGGTTTGAAAAAAAAATCTTTTTTCATTTTAGTTTCACTTTGATTCAGGCAGTGAATAAATTCCAGCAAAGCTCCTCTTCCTGAATCTGTATGGGTGTAAATAGCTGAATCCCATGGAGATAAGTTCAGTTCAGCAGCTTAGCTAATTGAAAAACATTGACACCCAAATTGACCTGCTTGTTTCTTACCTCTGAGGCCACAAGCATCATATTGGCAGGAACAACTGGGGCAGCATATAGAACACATCAAATTGTGTTTGAGCATAAGTAGTTCTTAGGGAAACGGAAGGGTTATATCTAATGATAGATAAACAAGAAATGATGCCACATTAAAATTGATTAATATTAC
>PVLC010046188.1:0-11501 GCA_004027655.1 Graphiurus murinus | reverse complement strand
TATTTTTTATTCTTTATTTTGAAACAGGATCTCACTAAGTTGCAAAGAGCCTCACTAAGCAGCTGAGGCTGGCTGTGACCCCGGATCCTCCGGTCTCAGCCTCCCAAGTACTGGGATAACAAGCGTGCGCCAGCTGGGTGTGGTGGCACACACTTGTAATCCCAGCATTTGGGAGGCTGAGACCGGAGGATCCGGGGTCACAGCCAGCCTCAGCTGCTTAGTGAGGCCCTCCGCAACTTAGTGAGATCCTGTTTCAAAATAAAGAATAAAAAATAGGGCTGGGGGTATAGCTTGGAGGTAGAACGCCCCTGAGTTCAATCCCCAGTACCGCAAAAAAAAAAAATGTGTGCCACCACACCCAGCCTTATATGTCTTCTTTTGAGAAGTGTCTATTCAGATCTTCAGTCCATTTAAAAAATATTTTTAATACTCAGGATTTTTAGTTCCTTACACATTCTGGATACCAATCTCTTGTCAGATAGTTTGCAAAAAATTTCTCCCATTCTACTAACAGAGTTGTCTACTAACTCTGTTATTTCCTTTGTTGTACAGAGGTTATTGGTTGGTTATAATCCCATATGTTTATTTTTACTTTCAATGTCTATGCCTTTGGGGTTCTATCTAAAAAAATCACTGCCTATACCAATGAGACCTTCAACTTTATGCTTCTTTTACAAGACTGGTTTGGTATTTGGGCTCACATGGAGTCCACCAGAATTTAAGAATGGATCTTTTTACTTCTGCAGAAAGTCAGTAGCATTTTGAGAGGGACTGAATTAAGTGTATAGATTGCTTTGAGTAATACAGATCTCTAGCAATATTAAATCTTCCAGTCTGTGAACTGGGATGTCTTTCCATTTATTGGTGTCTTTTGGCAACACTTTGAACTTCTTGCATATTTTACAAAGTGGCCTGTTTCACTGTGGCCTATTTGTACATGCTTACAACATGGTTTGTTCAAATTCACTCTGCATTGGCTCCCCTGACCCTTCCCGATTCCTTTCCTCTACACTAATACTCTCCCTTTTACACTTGGGACACCCACCCACTTCCCACTTTGATCTTCCTCTAGCCTACACATACGAGAAGCATGATCGTTGTTCTTTTTTTTTTTTCCGGTACTGGGGATTGAACTCAGGGACCTTCTACTTCTGAGCTACACCCCTAATCCTATTTTTATTCTTTATTTTTGAAACAGGGTCTCACTAAGTTGCAGAGAGCCTCACTAAGTAGCTGAGGTTGGCCTCGAACCCGGATCCTCCAGTCTCAACCTCCTAAGTACTGGAATTACAAGCGTGCGCCACCACATCCAGCTCCATCATTCTAAGTCTAGATTATTTAGCTTAACATGATGCTTTCTAGTTCCATCCATTTTCCTATAAGTGACATTTTGTTTTTCTTTTTTTTGGTATTAAAGATTGAACCCAGGGGCATTCCACCTCTGAGCTACACCACAGCCCTTTTTATTTTGAAGCAGGGTCTTGCTAAGTTACCATGCACTGGCCTCAAACCTGCAGTTTTCCTGTCTGGGCTTACAGGCATGTGCTGTGGCATCCAGCTGATAGTTTAGCTTTTTTTTTTTTTAAATGGCTGAATAAAACTCCATTGTATGTATATACCACATTTTCTTGATTCATCTGTTGATGGGCACCTAGATTGACTACATTACTTGAATATTGTGAATTGTGTTGTGATAAACATGGGAATAAATTAGCACTAAAGTATGCTGACTTTCATTCTTCTGGGTAAATTCCACGGAGTGGTATAGCTGGACCTTTTCGTTTCTTTGTGCACCTCCATACTGATTTCCATGGTGGCTGTATGAATTTGCATTCCCACCAGCAGTGGGTAAGAGTTCTCCTTTCTCCCCCTCCTTGCCAGCATTTGTATCTGGTGATTGTCACTCGGTTTGGAGATGGAATCTCAGCACAGTTTTCATTTGCACAGCTCAAGTTGTTGAACCTTTTTTCATATAGTTGTTGGTCACTGGTACTTGGCTCATTTACTAGATGGGCTACTGGTTTTCTTGGTGATGAGCTTTTTCCAGTTCTTTTTTTTTTTTTTTTTTTTTTTTTTTTTTGCGGCACTGGGGATTGAACGCAGGGGCGTTCTACCTCCGAGCTATACCCCCAGCCCTATTTTTTATTCTTTATTTGGAAACCGTGTCTCACTAAGTTGTGGAGTGCCTCACTAGGTAGCTGAGGCTGGCCTCGAACCTGGATCCTCTGGTCTCAGTCTCCCGAATGCTGGGATTATAAGCGTGCGCCACCACGCCCGGCTTCTTTTTTTAGTTCTTTACACATTCTGGATATTAATCCTATTACAAGAGTAACTAACAGATTTTCTTTCATTCTGTAGGCTTTCCATACTGTTGTTGTCTTTTTGTGTGTGTGTGCACTGGTGATTGATTCTAAGACTTTTAAAATTTTCCCTAATGTCTTCAATGACGCACTCATCATTAAAAATGCAGTGTTCAATCTCCATGTACTTCTATAGTTTCTATAGCTTTTCTTGCTGTTGATTTCTAATTTCATTCTTTTATGAGCTGAAGAGATGCAGGAGATCCTTCCTTCCTTCCTTCCTTTTGTATTTGCCAAGATTTGCTTTGACATGATCAGTTTTGGAGAAAGTTCCATTAGTAGCTGAAAAGAAAGCATATCCAGCTGCTATTGAATAAAGTATTTCATAGATATCTGTTAAGTCCATTTTATTTATGGTATAGATTAAATCTATTGGTCTTTGTCCATTTTCTGTCTGGAAGAGCTGTTAGTAAGAGTGGTGTACTGAAATCCCCCACTGTTACTGTGTGGAGGGCCTATGTGTCCTTACATTGAGGGATATTTATTCTATGAAACCGGGTACACCAACATTTGGGCATAAATATTGACAATTGTTATACCTTTCTGTTGGATTGTTCCCTTTTGTCTACACGATGACCTTCTGTGGCTCTTTTGACTTGAAGTCAGTTTTGCCTGATGTGTGAGTAGTAGTCCTGCTTGGTTTCAGATTCCATTTGCATGGATTATTATTTTCTATCCTTTAACTATCCATGCCTTTGCCTGTGAGTTTTTTTGGAGGCAATAAACAGTTGGGTTTTGATTTTACTCCAAATTGCCAGTCTGGTTTTTAATTGGAGAATTGAGGTCGTTTACATTCAGTGTTACTATAGAGAGGTGTGTATTATTACTTCCTGCTATTTTCTTTTATTCTAATGTTTGAATTGTTCCTATTTCTCATTTGCTTATCTATTCCTTTAATGAGATTTATTCTTTCCCATTCTCTCTCATTCCTTTCTATAATGCTGGCTTAGTGACCATGAGTTCCTACAACTTATGCTTATCTTGAAAGGTTTTTATTTCTCCTTTGAAGTATTGCCTGGCTAGATATAGTAATGTAGGTTGGTGCTTATTGTCTTTCAGGACTTAAATATATTATTCAATGACTTCCTAACCCTTAGAGCTTCTGCTTAAGAAATATGTATGCTGTTATTCTGATGGGTTTGCCTTTCTTTAGTGACTTGGTGCTTCTCTTTTGCAGCTCTTAAAATTATTTGTTGTGAATTTTGGGCATTTAAACTATAGCATGTCATGGAAAAGTTCTTTTCTGGCCTTCTATTCAGAGTTCTGAATGCCTCCAGAACCTGCACATCCATCTTCTTCACAAGATTAGGAAAACTTCTGCTATAATTCCAATGAGTAAGTTCCCAGTGGTCTGTATTTCCTCTCCTTCGAGATCTGAGTCTTAAGTTTGGTCAGTGTTGTCCCAGAGCTCTTCTATATTCTGTTCAGTTTTTCTATGACTGTTTTGAATGTTCTATGTTGTCCATTTTGTCTTTAAGTCCTGATCTCCTTTCTTCTGCTTGACCTAGTCTACTGGTGAGACTTGATTAAATTTGAATGAATTTTTCATTCCCAATATTTGTTTGGTTCTTTTTCAGAATCTCTATTAAAATTCTTTCATATCCTATATTTTCTCCCTTACTTCATTCCTTAGTGTTTGTTGATGTTTCATTTAAGGGAGGTGGTACACTGGGGACTGAACCCAGGTGTATCTGAGCTACACCCCTAGCCCTTTTTATTTTGAAGCAGAGTCTCTGTAAGTTGATAAGGCTGGCCTCAAAGGTGTAATCCTCCTGTGTCAGCCTCCCAAGTACTGGGATTATAAGCAGTAGCAGCAGGTGGTGGCAGTGGCAGGTCTTGGTGGCCTCTGGCTGTTTCCACTTGGCAGTCTTCAGCACCTGTCTAGTCCTACCTCAACCTTCTTCAGATTGTTTTTGGTGTAAAGATATGAAACTGATTTTTGGTGATTTCTTTTTTTTCTTTTCTTTTTTTTTTTTTAATCTGCAGCACTGCTGAATTCACTTATTCTAACAGGTTTTTTTTCTGTGGAATTTTTAGGGTTTTTTTTCTTTCACATAAGATACATTATCTGGGAACAGAGATCATTTTGTTTCTTCCTTTCTAATCTGGATTTTTTTTCTTTTCTTGCCTAATTATCCTGGCTAGGACTTCCAGTTTAAATAGAAGTGGCGAAAGCAGGCATCCTTATCTTGTTCCCAATCACAGAGGAAAAAATTTCTGTCTTTCACCATTAACTATAATGTTACCTATGAACTTTTTGTATATGGCCCAGTTTATGTTGCTAATGCAAACTATTGCACACATGCTCTTGGAAGGGAGGTGTTCCTAAATCCAGTTACTGTCCTTGATCTAATCAGACAGTTCTGGTTTCCTCTGTGGATGGAATAGTGTTTTTAGCCTCTTCATTTCATTATCATTATTTTGCTTCATTTGAAAGTGGCCCAGTCCTAACTCAGCTGATTCCTGATGATTATCATCTTAATGCTTGCTAATATTCAATGGGTACTGTGTGCTAGACGCTATCCTGAGCACCATACAACTTCATGAGACAGACATCATCACCTTCTTACAGGTGCGAAGCCAAGATTCTAAGTAGAGTTACTTGGTCAGACTCACATGGCTAGAGAGTGCTAGACTCAGGATTCAGACTCGGGCAGCTTGGCTCTAGTCAATTCTCCTCTTCATACTAGCTGCTACAAAAATCAAATCTAGGGAAAGGGTGCCAGTTTCCAGAGTCTTTTCCAGAGATGCTGCTGCCACCAATTTCCTCGAGGCAGCTAAAGCAGGAGCCACGTCAGAGCACACAGATCCCCACTTACCTCGGCCCTGGTAGTCCAAGTGGAGGGCATGGGGCTGGCTTCTTCCAGGATGAAAGGGCTCGTCCTGCCTTAAGGAGCTAATCAGTGACAGCATTGCAGGGCAACTGGATTCTTGCCGTACTCCTCAAAGTACAGTTCTCGCACCATCAAAGACAGCTCGGGTTTCTGACCCTTCACCAGACTTACGCAAGTGACTCTCTGGGGATGGACTCTAGAAACCTACATGGGGGGGGGGGATGAACCCAGAGGCATTCTACGTCTGAGCCACACCCCCAAGCCTATTTTATATTTTGAAACAGGGTCAAACTGAGGGCTAAGGGCCTCATTAAGTTGCTGAGGATGGCCTCCAACCTGTGATCCTCCTATCTCAACCTCCTAGGCGTGCACCATCATGCCCAGCTAGGAATCTACATTTTATTGTATTATTATTAGTAGTAGTATTTGCGATACTGGGGATTGAACTCAGGGGCATACTACTTCCAAACTACATTCCAGCCCTATTTTTTATTCTTTCTTTTGAAACACGGTCTCACTAAGTTGAGAGGGCCTCACTAAGTAGCTGAGGCTGGCCACAAACCTGCGATCCTCCTGTCTCAGCCTCCCAAGTACTGGGATGACAAGTGTGCGCCACCACGCCCGGCAGGAATCTGCATTTTAAGCTGACTTCCCCAGTGACTCTTGCACATGGTCAGAGAACCGCTGTTCTGAACGTGCACGGCCGCCATGAGAACAGGCGTGCGCGGGAATGGCGGGAATGGCCCGAGTGAAGCATGTGTGTCTGTGGCTCTGCTGCCTTGCAGGTGCTGCTAGGTTCCTCATTAAGGAGCTGTCCTACCACAACCTAGAGCTGGAGAGGAACCGCCTGGAGGAGCTGGGAGTTAAACGCCAGTGTGTCTGGCCATTCATCGTTGTCATGGATGACTCGTGTGTCCTGTGGAACATTCACAGTGTTCAGGAGCAAACCAGGTAGTGATGCTTCCAAGCAGCTCGGGGGAGTACGACGCCTACTATGGAGGAGACGCTTCTCTCGGCTGAGGTTACACATGGGAGTAATAGAGATGCGCATTTCATGAGCAGGGGCAACCACGAGTCCACCCTCACTAGCACGCTTTATGACGACTTAAGGATGTTTTTTTAGATGTACTACTAAGCTCCTGGACCTGTTGCTCAGCTTAAAAAATCTGTTGAAAGTTGGGCACTGTGGCACAGGCCTGTAATCCCTGTACTTGGGAGACTGAGACAGCAGGAGTGCAGGTTTAAGGGCAGCCAAGGCAACACGGTGACACTTTCAGCAACCTCGTGAGATGCTGTTTCAAAATAAAAAATAAAATAGGGCTGGAGGTGTAACCCACAGGTAGACACCCCTGGGTTCAATTCCCAGTACCAAAAAAACAAAACAAAAAAACCCACCACCCCAAAATATATATTTGTGTGTATATATTACACACACACACACACACACACACACACACACACACACACAGACTTTTTTTTTTTTTTGTGGTACTGGGGATTGAACTCAGGGGCATTCTACCTCCGAGCTATACCCCCAGCCCTATTTTTTTATTCTTTATTTTGAAACTGAGTCTCACTAAGTTGCAGAGTGCCTCACTAGGTAGCTGAGGCTGGCCTCGAACCCGGATCCACCGGTCTCAGTCTCCCGAATGCTGGGATTACAAGCATGCACCACCACGCCCGGCTCACATATACTTTTTATCTGTTGAGACACTGTGATTTATCTATAAAGACTACTGTCATATGAATCAAAAGATTTTGTGTGTGTGTGTGAGGGGGTAATAGAGATTGAACTCAGGACTCAGAGGCGTTCTACCTCTGAGCTACACCCCTAGCCCAATTATATTTTTTATTTGGATACAGGTTCTCACTAGGTTGCTGAGGCTGGCCTCAAACCTGTGATCCAAGAATTACAAGCGTGTGCCACCATGCCTTGCTTAGAAGATTCCGTTTTTAGCCCCAGCTCTGCCTCTTAAATATGTGGACGAGGCAGGAGTATCATTTCCTGTCTGTGTCTCCCGTCCATCACTGTGTAACTACGGCTGGTCCTCCTCCTAGAACAGCACTTCCCTCCCAGGGGGCATCTGGGAACGTCACAGTGCTAGAGAGTGGTACATGGAGACCAGAGAAGGCTAGACACTGAAAAGTCCTGCCTCAAAGGCCCCTGAAGTCCAGTGTGCCCCAGCGAAACACAGTGCCATGGCAACCCCTAGGCCCCTTCCAGCTCGAACACGATCGTGTTCTCATTTCCACTGTGGATCTGAAACCAGTTAAGTTTGCACGGGTTCTTCATCGAACCTAGTTCCCGGAGCATACCTTTGTGCTTTGGTAACTCCTGTTCGTTACTCATTGGAAACATGGGCTGTTTCTCCCTCTGCGTTAGTGACGAGCCTCACCCCCAGGGAGTCTCTTCAAGTTGAAGCTGGCAGGCGTGTGACACCTCCTGGCTCGGCGTTCTTCTCTGGTCCAGGCTAGCACAACAGAAAGAGCTCCCTGCAGCCTCTACACTACAGCTAGCGCACAGTAGAGCTCACCCTTCGCAAATGGTCCTCTTCTCGGTGACATTTACTGACATCTTATGTAAACTAACTTTACACTTCCCAGCCAGTCCATGGAAGCAGGAGTGTCCAGTAAGAACGTGTCCCTGAAGAGCGTTCTGCAGCATATTGAGGCCACACCGAAAATCGTCCACTACGCAATCCTGGGCATACAGAAATGGAGCAGCAAGCTGAATTCCCAGAGCCTCAAAGCCCCGTTCTCTAGGTGCCATGTGCACGATTTCATTCTCCTCAACATAGACCTGACTCAGAACGTGCAGTACGACTTCAACAGGTAGGTCGGGCCTCGGGGAAGCGGGCAACCCTGGCACCTCCCGACTCGGCCTGCCCGCTCCAGCCTCAGCAGTTTTATCCCTCCATCCCTGTCTTGATCATAAGCCCCGTCCTCATCCTTCAAACGACCTAGAGCCTTAGTAAGAGACGGTGTAGTGTGCAATGCGCAGAGCACACACTTCAGACATCCCATTATCAACAAGAACTAAAACTGGCACAAAACTGTTGATCAACACAAGTCAGTGTGTGGCCCACAAGCACGTGAACTAAACCCGTACTCACCCTCAGAACCCAGAAGGAAATGCTTGTCCCAATTGTTGGTGAAACCCCAAGATCTGGATCTTGCAAAGAACAGGCAGCAGGGGGGAAAACAAGCAGGCAGTCCTAGCCTTGCCTCCTGACCAAATGTCCACATTCCTGGTAAATCTGAGCGGCACAAAGAGTAACGTCAGGGACCATACAGCCCCTCTCGTGTCAACCGCTGGCCTTGTGGCTATTAGAACAGCCACTTGGTTCCACTTGGCAAATGCTTTGTCTTGTTTGCACCTAGAATCTTAAAACTACAAGCACCTTGGTTCTGCCAGAAAATGTAGAATGCACAGTCCTGTCTGCACAGGACTACCTAAAAGCCCGTGGCATATTTGGGGCAAAAACCCCGTCACTTCCTCCTCTTGCTTGGATGGCTGCAGTGCCCCACGAGGGCAAGGCTGACTGTCCCGGGCTCTTTCCTAACATCTGCCACACGTTTCTCTGTGTATAGTCATCACGGTTGAGATGTGACAGAGTGCTATCATTGTGGTTATGATTTAGGTATTTCTGTGAAGATGTTGACTTTAACCTGAGAACAAACAGTAGTGGCCTGCTCATCTGCCGCTTTAATAACTTCAGTCTCATGAAGAAGCATGTTCAGGTTGGCGGGCAAAGGGACTTTATCATTAAACCAAAGATCATGGTAAGTTTTGCAAGCTTGATTCTATTGTTGAAAACAAGCACGATGATTTCTTAAGAATATCTTTGTTATTAGATACTGGCATTAAGCACTTTCCACTTGATTAGAAAGTGCCAAGGGAGTTCTTAATGTCAACTGTGCAGTTTCGTTTGTTACTGAGGACTCGTCTAGAGCCAAAAGGTAAGTTTTGACAATTCAACAAAATTTTACTTCTTTAATTGAAGCCTTAACAGTTCCATCAAAGCTTTAGTTTGATGAGAGTCTCACTACTTGCTGAGTACAAACCTACGATCCTCCAGTCTCAGCCTCCCAACTACTGGAATTACAAGCATATGTTACCATGCCTAGCTCAGATTTTTTTTAAAGATAGTAATGCAGATCAAAACTTGTGGGAGTGAATTCCACAGGCCTACTCTTTTCTAAGAGATTTACTGGTATCTGACCACGAACAGCATGTGGACAGCTAAGCCTTTTTTGGTTGACATGGGACAGGATCCGAGCCAAACATACCCCCAGCATTGTAGAAGACTTCCTGCTGGTCCTCCCAGGGTACTTGTTTAATGTGGTAACTTCCCAGAAAGCTGCCTTTACACCTTCTCTTGCTGTGTATAACTTACTTGATACACAGTTCATAATTACCACTATATATAATTTAGAAATATGATAAAAAAATTCAGACCCCCCAAGCAACATATATTGGCACCTAGCATGTCAGTATGCTAGTTAATGTAGTAGCCCCCAAACCCCCTTATCTGCAGTTTTAATTAGCCAGGGCCTTAAATATTAACATTTGAGCTGGGCGTGGTGGCGCATGCTTGTAATCCCAGCATTTGGGAGGCTGAGACCGGATGATCAGGGTTCGCGGCCAGCCTCAGCTACCTAGTGAGGCCCTCCGCAACTTAGTGAGACCCTGTTTCAAAGTAAAGAATAAAAAATAGGGCTGGGGGTATAGCTTGGAGGTAGAATGCCCCTGAGTCTAATCCCCAGTACCGAAAAAAAAAAAAAAATTAACATTTGTCTTGACTGTCAAGACAAATCATATTCATATAATTTTCACTACAGTATACTGCTAAATTGCTCTCACACATTAAGCCTTACCACAGGTCGATGACTATGGCACAAAACAGTTCGCATGGCATGTGGTACTATCTGCAATTTCAGATATCCACTGGAGGTCGTGAAACTTCAAGTGATCTCCTCGGACAAGGGAGGCCAGCCTCTAGTGACTGTCAGGACGCGATCCAGCGCAAGCTTAGACACCCTGCAATGGCAGACATGTTTCACATGATCGCCTTGGCTCTGATTGCAGGTGTCGGAGAGCCTGGCTCCCGTCTTGCCCCTTCAGTACGTCTGCGCTCCCGACAGCGAGCACACGCTACTGGCAGCGCCTGCGCAGTTTCTCCTGGAGAAGTTCCTTCAGCACGCCGCGTACAAACTCTTCCCCAAAGCTATTCATAACTTTAAGAGCCCTGTGCTGGCCATTGACTGCTACCTTAACATTGGACAGGAGGTAACGTGGGGGGCTCGTACCGTGCTTACCTACATCACCCATTCCTTTCCCACCTGAGCTTGAGGACTTAAATGGTGACAAAGGGACATCTGTCCCTCCCCATGCCTACTTGGTCTCTGCAGAGGAACCAGGGCCACTCCTGGCTTAGCGCCCATGTCAGTTACCTCAGCTCTCAGCTGGCTTCGCCTGTCCTGACATTTATGTGAATTTTCTCCATAAGATTATGAGATCTTCTGAACACATCAAAGTCAATCACTAAACTGAACTTGAAAAGGAGGGACGAGGAGGGAGTGGGGTGGGAATTGGGGAAGGGGTAAATGAGGAATGTGTGCATGTATGCCTTTACCTATACCAGCTTGTACCTAACAAAGATGTATGATTACAATGCACCAATTAAAAATTAAAAAAAAAGATTATGAGATCCTCGAAGGCACACAGTCTTATCACATATAAAAGGAGCTCAATGATTACTGAACAAATAAACAAATGACCTTTATAGCTGTCATTTCTCCACTTCCCATCCTGGAATTCTTAAGTTCATCACCAGTTTTTGGTTTGTTTTAATTGCTACTTGCATCTCCAGGCTCCTGCCACTAAGTTTGCCCTTGGGATTACTTTTTAGAGCTCTATTCTATTTTATTTATTAATGTAATATATCCTCCTAATGAACTTTTTAAAAGAAAGAAAAAGTATAAGAAAATATATAATCATCTATAACGGGAACAAAACAATTTGGTGTACTACATTTCCTTCTAGGGTTTTTTTTTTTTTTTTTTTTTTATTTTTACTGACAAACGCTTATCCATACATACATATACTCTTTTTTTTTTTTTTAGCATGGATTTTTATACATTTCTTGGGTACAACAGGGTTAATCACACATTTTTGTTGGGTACAAGCTAGTACAGGTAAAGACATCCATGCACATATTTCTCATTAACCCTTCCCCAATTCCCACCCATCCTCCCCCTATCTCCTGGTCAGTTTAGTGATTGACTTTGATGTGATCTTGTAAGT
>PVLC010046187.1:0-11521 GCA_004027655.1 Graphiurus murinus | reverse complement strand
AAAAAAAAAAAAAAAAAAAAAAAAAAAGAATATTAAGAGGTGAACAGAACAGAACCAAAACCAACTGTTGCTGCTGTAATTTCTTGTCATCCCTACGTGGAGCTCTACACTTTGCTTAGAACTTTGGTTCTTCTGCATGTAAAATTGCACCCTGTAAGTCAGGAACTGCAGTGTGAGAGCCCTTAGCCTCAGAGTGAGCAGATTTTTTGAAGAAAAGCTTGGTGAAATAGTGAAAGTCAGTGTAAATTCTGACACCAGTCAGGAATACAGCTTTAGTGGACGTCATGTAGTCCAATCCAAATGAATGAGGTCTAATCCAGATTCCAGTGCCCAGTGACAATATAGTATGTGCATGTTTGCTGTATTTTCAGTAGGATACAGATTTTATTTCCTATCAGGTCACAGGTCATTTCTATACTTAGAGCTTAGCATATGATATCAGAATATTTGTTTTTGAAGAACTGAATGAACTCCCACTATATGCCCATAAATTCTGATTCAATTTCTAGGAAGTCCAGACTTACCTACCGGTCAATGATCCACAACCTGGGGAATCTTTGGAGGACAATGCCATGGCCCAGGAGTCAGAAGAACCATCATGCGAATCTGAATATTACACCTGCGACTCCTTGTTCTACACTCCACCTCATGCTGGTAAGGGGACGACAAAACAGCGATGTCTAGACCAGTCCATTTGGGAATCTGAGCATACGTGAAGACACCCAGCTTAGCTTAGCTGCCCAGTCCCACAGTGACAGGTGTAGTTGGAAGCTGATCCTAATCCCTCACCCTCTCCTGTGTTAGATTTCACTGCTGTTTCTGTCCCATGGACAGGACCTCATCACAAATATCTTCTCATTCTTTGTGGTGGAGGGGAGGAATTCTATGTATACAGTTTAGGGCAAAAATGTCATATATCAGGTGGAGGTGGTAGAATTAATAGACACCGTGTCCACAGTCACTGTATTGTCAGTCAAGACTACAAGAAAAGAACAAAAAACAAACCATATCTAGTGGTACCCCAGTAATGTCGCTCAATTGACAATGCAGAGCTTATGAATTGTCAGTCAACCATCCTTAACAGCAGCCTATAGCTAATGATTTGTTGAAGATGAGTGAGCAATCTTGAACTACAAACATAACTATAAAGTGAATTCTTCAAAAACAGCAAGCAACATATTTTAACTTGGAAAAAGCCATTCAAAATTTGTAGTGATGTTAAATAAGCATGTTTAAAACTCTTAGAAATACAAAATCAATCAAAGCTGGGCATAGTGGCGCACACTTTTAATCCCAGTACTTGGGAGGCTGAGACCAGAGGATCCTGGTTTGCTGCCAGACTCAGCTACTAAGTGAGGCTCTCCACAACTTATTGAGACCCTATTTCAAAATAAAGACTAAAAATAGGGCTGGGGATGTAGCTTGGAGTTAGAATGGGTTCAATCCCTGGTACCAAAACCAACCAAAAAACAAAAACAAAACAAAACCAATCAAAATACTATCAAGAAAGAACTTTAACAAATAATCAGTATTCTCAGGAAATGAGAGGTATTGCCCTAGAAATTTATCTTACTTTATTCAACTTTATTTTGTTCAAATACTGTCAACACCCCAGGCCTCCTGTGTGCACCACACACTTCAGAAATGAAATCACTCCTTCAATTCTTCTCTGTTTACTATTGGAACACTGAGGGAAATGTCAGATTCAGATGAAGGAAGGGTATTTGACCAATGCTTCCCACCCACATCAGTGGGAATTCAAGTAACATAAAAATGAGTAGAGGCCAGCAAGTGGCCCAAAGAGGGAAAAGACATCTCTTTCCACAACAATACCACTGTCATTGAATTATGAACAACACATTAACTGAGGTTGCTAATTTCAGGGCCTGAAGACTAGCTCACAGGTCCATAGAGTCATAGAGTCAGCTTGTGTGGATGGCAGCATATCTTCTTACCCTTTTTATTCAAAATATTTTTGTTTTGTTTCACTTTTTTATAGTGACATACAAAAGTCTACGGATTTATGAAGTATCATGTGATATTTGGATATATATATATATATATGCTGTACAATTTTCATGTTAGGGTAAGCATATCTATCTTCTCAAAGATTACCTTTTTTTTTTTTTTGGTACTGGGGATTAAACCCATGGGCATTTTACCTTCAAGCTACATCCCTAGCCCTATTTTTTTATTCCTTATTTTGAAATGTCTCAGCTAACTTGCAGAGGGCCTCACTAAGTAGCTGAGGCCTGCGTCAACCTCTGATCCTCCTGTCTCAGCCTCCCAAGTATTTATCATTTCTTTGAAATGAAATGTGAGTAGTTTAAACAATGGATGAGATATAAATGAAGAGAACTAATGAGCTGTATGATTGAGCTGAAGGATTACTTACAATATAAATAAGTGAGATAAATAGATTGACATATGGAAGAGAGATTAAGATAAATGAGGATAACGTATGCAAGTCTGATACATACCAAATTGAGGTTTCTGAAGAATAGAACAAAAAAGGATGGAGATAACCAAAGCTATCTCCCAGAATTGTTGAGAATTCAGGCAAGACATAAATTCTCAGAATCCAGGTACAACAACATCAGCTAGGTATGTAGCTCATGAGGTTGAACACTCCCTAGCATCCAGAGGCCCTGGATTCCATCCTAAGTACCACAAAACAAGCAAACAAGAGTTGGAAAGCTGAGATAGGAGGATGGCAAATTCAAGACCACCATGTGGCCAATTAGGAATAAATGAATTAATTAATAAATACTAATTGAGTAATTCCCAAATTTGGTAAATCCCAAATTTACCATATGATTAGCCAAGAATATTCGGACCTAAGTACACTATAACAAATATTTAGAATCCCAATACAAAGACCTTAACTATAGAGAAATAGAGAATAACTTGTAAATAAAAATTTTTCAAATAGCAAACTTTTCAGTAGCAATCACAGAGACTAGATAATGTGTTGAAGTTAACAAATAGTCACAATTATACAAGAGTAAAGATGAGTAAAGGCATTTTAAAAGAAAAATGATAGAAAATAATCAATAGTGAAGAAAACATCTTCAAAAAATTAAACTGAACACAGAGGAAATATGATAAGCAGGAAGGAATGGTGAGCTATGACACCATTATGTCTGTAACTGAACATAAATAAACCTTTAGTGATTGCATATCCTATATCATCATGGCTCAGTTGCTAATATTCTCTATATCTCCCAAAATACCAAATACCACACACCCAAACCCAGTGACATTCACCACACATGCAAAATTCTAACAAGAAGTGTTGTTCACTTTTACTTTGGAGTTTTGAGTGACAAAGTCACCTAATTGGTATAAGAGGATGTCACAATGGTGGTAGCAATCTCTGAGACAAAATATCCCCTCAACCAATCTGTGAATGAGTGACTCAGAGCCCAGAGGAGGCCACCCCTCACCCCTCAGTGTTTTGTTGTGATTCATTCTCCAGAAACCCAGAAGTCTCAAGAGCATGCTCCTGAGCTACCTAAGACGGCCCCCACCTCTAAGCAGGCAGCAGAAGGGAATTCCTCTGCCTCAGAATACTTCTCGTGTGTCTCTTCTCCAAAACAACTCAATCTTGTTGATAAAGAGGGTAAGGCAGATGCTAAGGTAGGATCTGAACTTGGGCAGGGGGAGGACTGGGCTACTAGCCCATCACTGTCCCTGAAAATACAGGAGAAAGATTTGGACAGAGGTCAAAAGACTGAGGTCTCTTGGGAGGGAAAAACAGGGGCCGTGCCTTTAGGAATAGGAAGAAGCTTCTCAGCACCAGCCTCCATGTGAACCGGGGCAGCTGGAGGTGGGGGCGGCGGTCAGGCAGTGGACATCGCTGAGGGTGTGTGGGAATCTGATCAGAAACTGATTCTCAGATGAATATAAGCTGAAGATGACCCCTTTCCCCTCTTCATAGAAACCATGGCCCCATTTCTCCTTTCACAAACTTATTCCTTCATACAAACACCTCTCGCCTTCCATTTTCCCCATCCTCAATGAGTTCAGTCACTGGGCTCCAACTGGTGAACCTCTGAGATGCCTCTTAAGCAGGATTGGGAGGAATGGGAGGCATGGGAGACTTTCTCCCCTTTTCACGTGTCCAGATTCCTGCATTGAGTCAATAAGTCCTTTCTCTCCTCAGAGTCTAAGTAGAGGCAGAGAGTGCTGCAGATATACTATGTGCAGGTGCCCATGAAAAGGCGTGTGGCCGTCCTCCCTGAGGAGGAGGAAGAACTGGAGCCAGGCAGGAAGAAGGCAAGGATGGAAACCCTGGCCCTGCCTGAGACCCTGCACACAGAAGCCAACCTCTCTGAGGTGGACACGTACGCTTCCCTGCCTGAGGACGTGCTGAGCTCAGAGGAAGCAGCAGCCCCCCCCCCCACCCCAAGGAAGGCGAGGAGGATGAGAGCCCAGAAGAAGCCTGCGCCTCTGCAGGAGTGTCCCAGGGCCCTGACACCAGCCTGGCTGGTGGCCATGGACAAGGGCTTCCAGTGCACGGGCTGCTGCCGCGTCTTTCCCAGCTTGGAGGACCTGCAGGGCCACGTGCAGCATGGGGTGGAGGAGGGCTTTAGCTGCCACGAATTCCACCTTGCTTTGGCCAGGCTGCAGGAGGAATATTGCCATGAAATCAATGAAGGAAGAGAAGGGGGGGGGAGAAACAGGAGGAGGAGGAGGAGAAGGAGAAGGAGAAGGAGGAGAACAAGAAGGAGAAGGAGGAGGAAGTGGTAGAGAAGGAGGAAGAAGAGGAGAAGGAGAAGGACGAGGAGAAGAAGGAGGAGGAGAAAGAGAACAAGAACAAGAAGAAATGCCAAGATCGTGGTTTCTGAGCACCTTGTGAAGAATCTTTCATAGCTGAGGACCTCCTCATGAAAATAAAACAGGGTGTTATCAGCATCTAAAAAAGAGGATTTCAATCAGACAAGACCCCACCGAGAGAACTTCATCATCTCTAAGCTGCAGTTGCACCACATGTACCAGTGACCATCACCAGCACACCACCAACACCAGTAGGAGCAGAAACCCTTCTCTAATAGTCACTCATCTCCCCAGAAGCAAAGAAGACAGTGGCCCCACCAAGCAGAAGAGCACAATGTCCTGCAACACCTGAAGAACCATGAACCCCAGCACACCATCCTCACTCTAGAGTTGAGAAAAGGAGACTCAGCCCAGAGGAAAGTGCTGTGGTCTGCACTAGAAGAGGTGAGGACCCCAGGAGGAGGGAAACACCCCAAAAGTGGGATTCTCAGAAAAGGTGGGACCAGTCGCAGGAAACTTCACCAGAAATACCTCCTAAGTTCCAATGATCACTGGGTGAAGAAGTTCCTTCAGAATACAAAGAATGTAAGCATGCCTTAAGAAGAGACAGAATGGAGCCCTGTTGAGCAGTTCAGCAGAACAGAGGAGGCTGCGCTCACCTTCCTTAGAGAAAGCGAGAGTCTTGAGAGTCACACTCCCGGAGGTTGGTTTTTGGCCTGAGTCCCTTCCTAGAGGCACAGGACATGGAAGAGACAGGCCTTTGTCCCTGAGGGAGGGGCTCCAAGAGCTGTGTGGTCTCTGGGTGTAAAGTGATGTTCCTGTCACTCCAGACCTCACATGATGTACGATTACAATGCGCCAAATAAAAGTGTATAAAAATGTGAGTTATTATCAGGCACAAGGAAGATCTACAACCCCCAGGAGCTGTGTGTTCTGACCATTTGAAACTGGCCTAGAGGAGTTGGTCACACAACTTACAGCTTGTGGACTCGTCTGATGATACATGTTAGTGAAGTCATATCAGTTTCCTGTCATTTTGCTCAAATGTATGTTTTTAAATCCTGCAAAACAATTCACTTCACTTTCAGAAAATATTGACTATTTTCTCAAAGGATATTGATAGGCATGACTGTCTAGGTCAGTGAGCAAAGAAAACCTTAACTTCAGTACAGTGCTAACCACGTGTATTGGCGGAGCTTAGTAGAACTGACTGAGGAGCCTCCCCGTAGCCAACAGTGCTCCTCACAGGGCCACACACCTGAAGTTGCTTCTTTAGCTGCTATTATTTAGGTCATCAAAGAAAAGCTAATATTGAAACCAGGGAAGTATACAATAAACCACAGTGAGTTTTCTATCTGAATATGGCTACTTTGTGTATGTGTGTGTGGAGGGCGCAGGGGGTGTACTGGGGATTGAAACCAAGACTATACCCCAGTCCTATTTTGCTTTTTTTTCAGTACTGGAGATTGAACTCAGGGGCATTCTACCTCTGAGCGATACCCCCAGCCCTATTGTTTATTCTTTATTTTGAAATGGGGTCTCACTAAGTTGCGGAGTGCCTCACTAGGAAGCTGAGGCTGGTCTCGAAGGAACCTGGATCCTCTGGTCTCAGCCTCCCAAATGCTGGGATTACAAGCATGCGCCACCACGCCCGGCATGCTTTTTTTTTTTTTTTTTAACCAAATCTTGCTAAATTATCTGGCTTCTAACCTGCAATCTTCTTGTCTGAGCCTCCCAAGCACTGGGGATTACAGGCATTCGAAATGGCCACTATTTATTTTTTTATTGGTGCACTGTAATCATACATCTTTGTTAGGTAAAGGCATACATGCACACATTTCTCATTTAACCCTTCCCCAATTCCCACCCTACTCCCTAGCCCTCTCTCCTTCTCAAGTTCAGTTTAGTGATTGACTTTGATAGGCCCCCATTTTTTAAATAGGGGTATGGAGTAAATTTTCACCAATTATCATTTTCCAATTCAATTCATCCCGATTGTTCCAGATAGTTGAGATCCGTGGATCCATAATTTCAGAACATGGGAGAAAACACTTGGGAATCATCCGGCTTAAATCTTCCATTTGAATTCTTGAGAAGACACGGAGAAGCCCTAGGTCTCTCCAATCATGTGCAGAGACAGGAATGAACCTTCGTGATGGTTCTAAGCAGGTGGGGATAAACATGTTCTCCCTCTCCCAGTCCCCTCCTCCACCGACAACTGGCTGCCACACGCAGTCATTTTCCATCCCCACTATCCCATCATTTGAAGTGCAATTTGGGGAGTTCAGTGGACTTTCACAAAGTCACCCCAGTCATGTTCAGGAGCAACAAGACTCCATCACACCCGGGAACACTGCAGCAAGTGAGCAAGTTGCAGGACGGTGTGCTAAGTGTCCAGTCAATGCACCCACACCCTGTCCTCTGGCGGCCTCCTGTAACCCTGTCCCTGGCTCACCTCCTTCCCGAGTGCCAGGGTCCTCTGCGTGCCTGCCTGCTGTGGCTGCAGATAAGACTCAGGCGCCTGCCCTCCGAGACAAGCCCAGGCTGTGGGAATCCAGGTGCTAAATCCAGCACAGGGTGGCTGATGTCGGCCACAGGTGAATTAACCAAGGGCTGAGAGGCCTGGTGGGCAGAGAAGCTGCCCGGGAAAAGCGGCCAGAGAAGGTGATGGTGAGTGCCTCGAAGAAGCGCTGTCAGGGAGGATGGGAAGAGAGGAGCCTTTGGGCAGAAGGGGATGGTGCGAGGGCGGCAAAAGCCAGACAGGAAAAGGCCAGATCTCAGGAAGAGTGGGGAGCTCGCCACCAGACTCAGGGCAATAACAGGAAGACGGTAAAGGAGCAATACAAATAAGCCTGGAGGGACGGGTATTGGTGGGGTTTCCTTTTTCTTCCGGTGTTGGGAGGGAACCCAGGGCCTCGTGCGAGGTCTGCACGCACTCTGCACTCTACCCCGAGCTCCACCGCACACCTAACCTTTGGCTTCTTGAAAGGAGGGTGCGAGATGCAGAGGGGAGCCCGGCTTGTCGGGGGAGGGACTCCCCTGGGGTTTCCTAGCGGGGTGTTCACTGGCTTCCACTAGTTAAGGGGCCGGCTTTAGGGTGGACTAGTTGCCGCAAAGGGAGGAGAGTGGGCGGGAATCCAGCCGCGGGCCTCACAGGGATGCTCTAGGGGCCTCCCTTCTAGGAGCCGCCTAGTCCCCTGCCGCAGGGCGGCGCACTCACCCGCTAGCACCTGGCTCCAGACGGACAGACGACGGACTTGGTCCCCAACCTCCCTCCTGGAGCTCCTGTAACTTTCCTCGGCCGCTGCGAGGCGGGAGGCTGGGCGGTGGGAGCGGCGCGGGCTCCGGCAGGGTCCACGGAGGCGCAGGCCACCCCGCCGGCCGGAGAAGGGAGGGGCCAAAGACCCCGGCCGGCCCTGCAGGTGGGTCACCAGACCCGGAGTCGCCAGGTGGGGCGGGACACGCTTGGGAGGCGTCCACTGTCTGCTTTGGAGGGATTAGAATGGAAATGGGTAAAAACATAAGATAATGTTTTTTATGACTCGACAGTTCCCGAAATCACTTAGTATATTACTTTGACATAAAAACCTGTTGAGTTAGTTTGCTCAGAAACCTAGGACTGTTAAAGTAGAGACTGGAGAGACCGAGGGAAATCGACTTCTCAACACCTCCCTCTTGAGCTGGAGGTGTAGTGGGCCCTTGTAATCCCAGTGATTGGGAGGCTGAGGCTGGAGGATCGCAGGTTAGAGGCCATTCTCAGCAAAGAGCAAGACTTCCAGCCATCTAGAGAGACAGACTCTGTTTCAAAACAAAAAAATTGAAATCACTGAAGGTGTAACTCAAAAGTAGAATGTCCCTGGGTTCAATCCCCAGTATCACAGAGACAAACGAAAATAAACAAAACCCCACTTCTTCTTCCCTGCCCTTCCCAGCACCTTTCTGCCTTTCCGTGAACCCCTAGCGTGGTATCACCGTGTGTGCTTTAGTAAGGTCAAACTTTGAATGTAGAATGAGGACCAGAATGTCCTCCCACCGGTGGTGGGGAGGGGAGAGGAGGAGAGAGGGGGAGGCCAAGCAAGGACTGTACCAATCCCAAGTCAAGTTAGAGCAGGGGCAGCGAGTGGAGAGATCCTGTGCTGCGGCAGGCAGCGGGAGGCTGCGGGCACTCCTTCCTACATCCCGCAGAGGGTCCACCTGCCAGACCCGCAGTCCTCGCACATTCTTGTGGTTTAATAGGAGGTAAACACCATGTAGCAATATATATGTGACATTAAGTACCCCAGACCCTGAGAATTCAGTGCCCCTGAGGATATAGTGAAGGGATGTGTATGAGGGGATGTATATAAAAATAGCTCAGTAGCACAGGGAAATGGCGTGACCAACGCGAGCTAATACTACTAGTAGTGTAGTATGAGTGTATGTAGTAGAGAAAAAAACACTGAGAACCCGAGGTCCGGTGCTATGTAATAAAGAACTCAGCTAATGACTGGAATAACCCTTAGACTGTGAAACTACTCTGGCCTTGGGTGTTTTTGTTTGAATAACAAAAAGGAAAAGATGAGATAATGTGTAACTTCCATTGCAGTTCCAAAAAAAAAAATCTATAATTCCATGATTAGTTTTGTTTCAGCTTTACCAACTGAGAGAGAGATGATACTATTGACAGAAATAAAAATGTCTAGCTGGGCATAGTGGTGCATGCTTGTAATCCCAGTACTTGGGAGGCTGAGACAGGAAGATCACAGATTTGCAGCCAGCCCCAGCTACTTAACGAGGCCCTCCATAACTTAGTGAGACCCTGTTTCAAAATAAAGAATAAAAAAATAGGACTGGGAGTATAGTTCAGAGGTAGAATGTTCCCTGGGTTCAATCACCAGTACCACAAAAATAAATAAATAAATAAGATTAAAAAAAATAAAAATGTGCAAATAACCAATTAGAAATGTCCACATATTGTAGGGAATGTTCAATTGAAGTGCACAGATTGCCAGTATTTCCTATGCTATATTCATCTTAATATAACCACATGATCATTTTATCAGGTAATAGTAAACAGCCAGACACTGAAGTAAATACATGCAAATGTTGAATCATTGTCCACAGTTTATTCTGTTGACTTTTTTCTCCCAGGATTATCTGTTTGTGGCTATAACCGCATATTTATATCCTTTTTAGTTGTTCATTCTATTAAAAAAATCACCAAAGCAGAAACCCCAAACACTTAACAACAGGAACCTAGGAAACTAATAAAGTGATGTTCATTAAGGAAAATAATTGTAATCATAAAAGTATTTTAAACATACTCTGAATAGATTTCCTAAACTTCATTTTAGTAACAAAAAAGAAAAACCATGCACAGGCCCCTTATAATGGATTGAACTGTGCCCCCCCTCAAATATGTCCAAGTCTTAATGCCCAGTACCTCTGAATGTGATCTTATTTGGAAATAGTCTTGGCAGATGGCATTATATTAAGGATCTCAAAGTGAGATCATATTGATTTAGGGTAAACCCTAAGTCCTATGACTAATGTCACAGGAGAAAGAGAAGGGAGGGATTCAAGTGTTAACAGTGTTTCATGAGTTAAACATAAGTTGTGGACCCAGAGACACGAGGAAGAAATGCCCAAGAAGACAGAAGCCAAGACTTGCGTTATGCTGCCACAAACCTTGGACCCTGGGAGCCACCAAGAGCAAGGGAAGCAAGGGAAGATTCTCCCCTAAAGCCTTGGCGGGAGCATACATCGGGAGGGGACATTTCAGTTATTTTCAGTCAGCAGATTTGTGGTAACTTGTTGTCAGCACTGGGAAATCTAAAACCTCCTTCCACCAAAAATGGAAATTTTGGAATATGCCTTCTCAAATAGGGACCATTTCTAAACTACTTCTTCCCTGCAGTCAGTCTTCTCTCTTTTAAAAATCTAGCATTGATTGTCTTTGGTTTTTTAAAAGTATTATATGATATTTAATAGATACAGAGAGGTATCAAGAATAACACAATGACAATTATTTGCCAACATCCACCTTAAATCCTGAACACTGTTAACACTTAAATCCCCAGAAGCTCCCTCCCCAGCCCTTCCTCCACTGTCCCTTAAAGGAAATCACGTTCCTGAATTTAAGATTTTTTTCCTCAGGCACTTACTGAGGTCATCATTACATAAGCAATACGTAATATCGTCCTGTATATTTTGAAACTTTGTAAGAGTGGTATTGTGCCATATGTATTTTTATACAACTTATAATTACTTCATTTTACTTATGAGATTTATAGATCTTCACTTGTATTTATTCCATGTTGGAATATGTACCTCTGGCTCATTTGTTTTTATAAAGTAATCCACTTTATAAAAATAGCAACCTAGAGCTGGGCGTGGTGGCGCATGCTTGTAATCCCAGCATTCGGGAGGCTGAGACTGGAGGATCCGGGTTTGCAGCCAGCCTCAGCTACCTAGTGAGGCACTCCGCAACTTAGTGAGACTTGGTTTCAAAATAAAGAATAAAAAATAAAGCCGGGTGTGGTGGCGCACGCTTGTAATCCCAGCATTCGGGAAGCTGAGACCAGAGGATCCGGGTTCGCGGCCAGCCTCAGCTACCTAGTGAGGCACTCCGCAACTTAGTGAGACTCGGTTTCAAAATAAAGAATAAAAAATAGGGCTGGGGGTGTAGCTCGGAGGTAGAATGCCCCTGAGTTCAACCCCCAGTACCGCAAAAAAAAAAAAAAAAAAAAAAAAAAAAAAAAAA
>PVLC010046186.1:0-11521 GCA_004027655.1 Graphiurus murinus | reverse complement strand
TACCTCCGAGCTATACCCTCAGCCCTATTTTTTATTCTTTATTTTGAAACCGAGTCTCACTGAGTTGCGGAGTGCCTCACTAGGTAGCTGAGGCTGACCTCGAACCCGGATCCTCCAGTCTCAGCCTCCCGAATGCGGGATTACAAGCGTGCGCCACCACGCCCGGCTTCCTTCCTTCTTTCTTTCCTTCCTTCCTTCCTTCCTCCCTCCCTCTCTCTCTCCCTCCCTCCCTCCCTCCCTCCAGATTGAACCTAGGGGTGCTCTACCTCTGAGCTACATTCCCAGCCCTTTTTATATTTGAAACAAGGTCTCACTAAATTGTTGAGGGGCAAGACCCTGTTACAAAATTTAAAAATAAAGGATCCAGGCATGATGGTGCATACTTATAATCCCAGTACTTGGGAGCCTGAGACAGGAGGATTGCAGGTTTGTGGCCAACCTCAACTACTTAGTGAGGTCCTCTGCAATTTTGTGAGACCCTTTTTCAAAATAAAGAATAAAAAAATAGGGCTGAGGATGTAGCTCGGAGGTAGAATGCCCCTGGGTTCAATCCCCAGAACAGTAATAAATGAGAGAGAGAGAGAGAGAGAGAGAGAGAGAGAGAGAGAGAGAGAGAGAGATAGATAGATAGATATAAAATAGGCCTGGGGATATAGCTCAGAGTTAGAATGCCTCTGGGTCCAATCCCCAGTACCCCTTCACACACACACATACACACACTAATAATAAAGTGGCATTTGATAAACTAGAAGATATTCCATGAATGAAGAGAGAAATCACATGACCTTCTGAGGACACCAATAATTCATTAGCATTATGAAATAGATTTTCTTACCTTGTTAAAACCCAGTGATGGGGCAAAGATCCCCTCATGGAATTCCAGTTAAAACCAGCAGAGAAGCTACCTGAAGAGTGTGGGAGCTTTTCCCCCTGGGGAATTATTTCTTGGTGCATTGAGAGAGAAGCTTGTGAGGAAATGACACTGGCTGGGGCGCTCGCCACACTGTCCTGGGGTGCTGCAGAGCCCAGCGAATGGCTCCCAGACCTGCCTGGTGATTCAGCTCAGTGGCTGTCTGGAGTGCCATCTGGAGAGTGTCCCAGCGATGGCACCTCACGCATGTCTGACAAGGGTCATGTGACGTAGCCTCTTGCTGCCTCTTGCACCTCACTTATTTTCAGGTCGAGGTGCCGGGGGCAGCGGGTAGGGGCTGTGAGAGCCTGCACCAGTGGGAAAGCACAGCTCAGGTCGCGAGGTCAGAGCATCCCCACTTCCCTGGCGCTGTGGGGACTGGTTCTCTTAGATAGGCTCTGGCTCCAGCGGGAATCAAGTTGGACTTTGGAGCGAAGACGGTCCTCAGGTGGACAGGGAGATGCTGCAGGTACTCAGTGCGAGGGGACTGTAAGCAGTTTGTGAATCAACTTTCTTTACTTGTAGTTACCTTTTTGTTTGGTTTTTTTTTTTTTTGCGGTACCAGGGATTGAACTCAGGGGCGTTCTACCTCCGAGCTATACCCCCAGCCCTATTTTTTATTCTTTATTTTTTGAAACCGAGTCTCACTAAGTTGCAGAGTGCCTCACTAAGTAGCTGAGGCTGGCCGCGAACCCGGATCCTCCGGTCTCAGCCTCCCGAATGCTGGGATTACAAGCGTGCGCCACCACGCCCGGCTGTAGTTACCTTTTTGGATGGGAATTCACATAAATTGAAAGGGTTTTCTTTTTCTTTTTATTTTTTTGCGGTACTGGGGATTGAACCCAGGGGCATTCTACCTCTGAGCTACACCCCCAGACCTATTTTTATTGTTTATTTTGAAACAGGATCTCACTAAGTTGCAAAGTGCCTCACTAAATAGCTGAGGCTGGCCAGAACCTGGATCCTCCAGTCTCAGCCTCCCAAATGCTGGGATTACAAGCGTGCGCCACCACACCCAGCTTGAAAGGGTGTTCTACACTCAAAATATCACCATAGCCAGGTGTGGTGGAGCACACTTGTAATCCCAATACTTGTGAGGCTGAGACAGGAGGATCACAGGTTAGAGGCCAGCTCGCAGTAAGTCAGCAAGGCCCTGTTTCAAAATATGAAATAAAATAAAATAGGACTGTGGGTGTGGCTTAGAGGTAGAATGCCAACTGGTTTCGTCCCTGGTAACAAAAATAATTTTAAAAAAGCATCACTTAGGTCTATCTGATAGGACAAGCCGTTTGGACAATGGCCTGGAAATGGTGGTCTGATTCTGTCTCCTTCTGGATTTGTCTTGGGACAGGAGAGGCAGCAATATTTCCTGTGCCTGCGTTTCTACAGTCATGCAAGATTACTGCCTTGTGAGAGGTGATCAGTCAGCATGTCTAAAAGCACTTTGAAATCCTAGATGAAAAGGTGAACTCGGAATTGCTGAGTAGACACGGCCGTGCCTTTCTGGGTTCTAGCAATGTTCCGCTGATAATGTTTCAAGAGGTTCAAAGCGTGGAGGCCCTGTGCTTGGTTACGTGCCTAGACCTTGCTCAGCTAAGGCTGACCTCCCTCATCTCAAGAATTTCCAAACACTGGGCTTAGTGACTCAGTGGTAGAATACCACCCCAGCCCTATTTTATTTCTTATTTTGAAACAGGGTATTGCTAAGTTGCTGAGAATCTTGCTCAGTTGCTGAGGCTGGCCTCCAACCTGTGATTCTCCTGTCTTAGCCTCCCAGTAACTGAGATTATAGATATGCACCACCATACCCGACTATGCTTAAAATTTTGAGGAACCAAATTTTAACTATTTTCATTGGCACAAATACTCACCTGGAATGACATGTGAGAGTAGCACATGGTAGATGCTCCATGGCTGAGTCTGTCTTTAAGTCCACTAAAGCAGCGGGGTGTGGTGGCGCACTCTTGTAATGCCAGTACTTGGGAGGCTGAGACCGGAGGATCCGGGTTCGCAACCAGCCTCAGCTACTTAGTGAGGCACTCCGCAACTTAGTGAGACCCTGTTTCAAAATAAAGAATAAAAAATAGGTCTGGGGGTGTAGCTCAGAGGTAGAATGCCCCTGTGTTCAATCCCTAGTTCCCACTACAGCAACACTAAGACAGGGCTGCCATGCATTCCTACAGGTAGGTGGACACCCGGATTCAGCTCTGGTCCACCGGTTCCACCAGTGGCCACACCTTTTCCCTGTCGATCGGGGACTGGACTCCTGGAAAGGAGCTGAGGATCTCTGCTCCCTGGTTTTGGGGAAGCCACTCCTGAGCGTGGGTACCCGTCCTGTGGCTTTCAGCACTTTGAAGAGGAGTACACCAGGTGAACTCGAGCCAGATGACACAATGCAGAGAAACAGGGTCCAGAGCCCAGTGTGCTGAGGAGCTGAACCCACGGCACTGGCCCGTCCAGGGCTCCACCCAGCCCCCCATTTCTCCACACCCTCCCTCTTCATGGGTCTTCTGCCTCTGCTGAGAAGCAGCTCACAGTGGTGCCTGTGGGCCTTACTGGAAGAAGGAAAGTGTGGAGGATGGGAAACCATAAAGGCAAGTGGGAGGCCGGATTCCAAGGGTGGAGGGAGCAGGGAGCCCCCCCCCTCCAGCTGCGCTTACCCAGGGCGCCCCGCTGCCCTCAGCCACCCAGATAACAGGGCCCCCAAAGGAAACTCAGGCTCACAGAGCTGCTCAAACCCATAGACTTGCACTTGACCCTGGAATGGGTTTCCTGCCCTCAGGCAGGAAGGAACACAGCACTGGGGAGAGATTGCCAGTCAGAGCTGTGTGAGGGACTGGCTTAGAGAAAAACACTCACTCCTCCCAGACTTGATTTTTTTTTTTAAATTGGGAACTGAACCCAGAGGCATTCTACCTCTGAGCTACACCCCCAGCTCATTTTATTTTATTTATTAATTTGCGGTACTGGGGATTGAAGTCAGGCATTCTACCTCCGAGCTGTACCCCCAGCCCTATTTTTTTTATTTTTTTTTTTTTTTCAGCACGGATTTTTATACATTTCTTGAGTACAACAGGATTACATAGACATTTATGATATATCAATCATTGTCAGAACACAAATAGCACCACTTCTTCGTTTTACATGTATAGCCCACATTCTTAACATAACCTGGTAAAGCAAACTTTCTAGAGTCATAAATCCATTATCCTTTAGGGTCATATATTTACTTTCTAAGAAATGGGAGGGTCTTTCATCTACGCATCCTAGGAGCAATCTCCAGACTTTGAGATGCCAATGTACCCATAACAGAAGAGTCAGTATAATTACTCATATATGCAGATAGCACCCAGCCCTATTTTTGTTTATTTTGAAACAGAGTCTCACTAAGTTGCGGAGGGCCTTATTTATTTATTTATTTATTTATTTATTTATTTATTTATGATACTGGGGATTGAACCCAGGGGAATTCTACCTCTGATCTACACCCCGAACCCTATTTTTTATTTTGAGACAGGGTCTTGGTAGATTGTGAATGCCTCACTAAGTTGCTGAGGCTGTCCACGAACTTGTGATCCTCCTATCTCAGCCTCCCAAGTACTGGAATTACGAGCATGTCCACCACACCTGGCCCTTATTTTATTTTTTTGCGGTACTGGGGATGGAACCCAGGGGCATTCTACCTCTGAGCTACACCCCCAGCTCTATTTTTTATTCTTTATTTTGAAACAGAGTCTCACTAAGTTGCGGAGGGCCTCACTAAGCAGCTGAGGCTGGCCTCGAACCCGGGTCCTCCAATCTCAGTCTCCCAAATCCTGAGATTACAAGCGTGTGCCACCACGCCCGGCTCTGGCCCTTATTTTTTATTTTGAAACAGTGTCTCACCAAGTTTCTGAGGGTCTCACTAAATTGCTAAGGCTGGCCTTGAACCTACAATCCTCCTGTCTCAGCCTCCCGAGTACTGGTTTTGCAGGTGTGTGCCACTGTTACTTTTATTATTTATTTTATTTTGAAACAGGGTCTTGCTAAATTGCTGAGGGCCTCGATAAGTTGCTGAGGCTGGCCTTGAACCTGCAATCCTCTTGTCTCAGCCTCCTAAGTACTGGGATTACAAGTGTGCACCACCATGCTTGTTTGTTTGTTTGTTTATTTATCTATTTATTTATTTATTTATTTTTGCAGTACTAGGGATGGAACCCAGGGACATTCTACCTCCGAGCTACATCCTCAGTCCTATTTTTTATTCTTTATTTTGAAATAGGTTCTCACTAAGTTGCAGAATACCTCACTAAGTAGCTGAGGCTGGCCGTGAACCCGGATTCTCTGGTCTCAGCCTCCCAAGTACTGGGATTACAAGCATGTGCCACCACGCCCGGCTTGCCTGTCTCTTTAATGGCTCAATATCTTCCCTTACAGAGCAAGCAAGAACTTCTGGGAGCCCGGTTCAGTCATCCAGGTTTCTTCCCAGGAAAATTCTGGTGGAAACTTTGGCTTTGATGAAACCACTTTTATTTCAAAGCAGTTCTCAAAAATTGGGGCTTAAAAAGCAATCTAGATGGAGCCATTTTACCACCTCGCTTGATTTCTTTCCAATGTATCTTGCTTCCAAAAAATTTGGGTTTCGAAACTTGGGGCACAGATTTGCAAAGTGGATTTTAAAGTGTTGGGTTTCAAAGTAGGCTGTTTTTGAAAGTGGTCTGGGTTCCTAAAAGGTTTGTTTGAAAAAATGTTTTGGTTTTAAAATGTTCCAGAAACAGCTCCCAGAGCCCAGAGCTCCTGTGATGCTAGGGCAGGGGGGCCGCAGGTGGACCCAGGGTGGGCAGGGCCCTGCTCCCCCAGACAGTGTGTTTGCTCAGCCCTCGGCCACGGATGCGGGGCCGTACACCTGCCTGACGTGCGGCTCTAGGAGAGTGTGTTTGTGTCTGTGGAAACGTTCCTGGGGGCTGTTCTGCCCCTGACACTCCCCAAGGGCATTTGAAAAAAGGCACTTTCTCTGAGGAGGCTACTGTCCTCCTCTGTGCCCCCTTTCATCCAGGTCCCCATCCATGGCATCATCCCCTGAGGACTCTGGCCCAGGATCAGGTACAGGACTTCACAAGGAAGGAAGACTTGTTTGAAAAGACATATTTAATAGACAAGGCAGAGTCATGGAAGGTGTCTTTGGTGTGTGTGTGTGTGTGTGTGTGTATTACTGGTGATTGAGTCCAGGGTACTCTGCCACTGAGCTGCATCCCCAGCTCTTTTTACTTTTTATTTTGAGATAGGGTTTTGCTAAGTTTTTGAGGCTGGCTTCAAACTTGGAATCCTCTTGTCTCAGCCTCCCAAGTACTAGGATTACAGACATGTGCCACTGTGCCCTGCTTTATGGAAAGTTCTTTAGAGCTAGGGATGTGGCTCAGTGGCAGAGTGCTTGCCTAGCATGCACGAAGCTCTGGGCTTTATCTCTAGCACCACAAAAAAAAGAGAAGCATCTCTTAAGCTGGGATCACAGGTTTGAGCAACTTAGCAAGACTGTGTTGCAAAATAGAAAAAAAAATTTTTTTTTTAAGTACTGGGGGTTGAACCCAGGGGCATTCTACCTCTGAGCTATACCCCCATCCCTATTTTTATTATTTATTTATTTAGTTAGTTAGTTAGTTATTTGCGGTACTCAGGGGCATTCTACCTCCGACCCAAACCCCCAGTCCTATTTTTTATTCTTTATTTTGAAACACGGTCTCACCAAGTTGCAGAGGGCCTCACTAAGTAGCTGAGGCTGTCCATGAACCTGGATCCTCCGGTCTCAACCTCCCAAGTACTGGGATTACAAGTGTGCGCCACCACACCTGGCCTCAAAATAGAAAAAAATTTTTTAAAAAGTCTGGAAGTCTAACTCAGAGATAGAATGCTTTGGGTTCAATCCCCAGTACCTCAAAAAAAGAAAAAAAATTTTTTTTCTAAAAGTTGTGGGCTTTGCCAGAAGGAATCGTATGGATTATTGACCCCATCTTCCAGATGAGGAAGTTGATACTAGGGCTGTGATGTCTTGCTGAGGCTGTTCTATCACTAAGAACCCAGATGTTGTTTTCCCAAAACCTGGAGAGCACCACACAGGAGTGCCTCCCACCCCCGAGGGGTTGGGCCCAGGGACATGCCCATAGGATCCAGATGTGGGCAGGCTCTGGATCTTGTGATCCTGCCCAGCCTTTAGGAGAGCCCACAGTAGGAGAAGACGGGGGGGGGGGGGGGGAGGAAGCGCACAGGCCTGGCCTCAGGCCGCCCTGGACCTCGGCCCATTGGTGGTGGAAAAGTGGGGAGTTGGCAGAACGGACAGAGAGGTGGGGCCAGCCGCACAGCCCTCGGGAGTGGCGTGGGTGACGCAAGCACTGGCCAGACTGGCAGAGGCCCAGAACCAAGGGAGGAGAGGGGAAATCCAGACACTTAGGAAAAACATATCTAACCCAGAGATGGCCTGGGCTTAACCCCATCCCAGCCCGGAGTGCCCCACCCTGGGTGGCCTTGCCTGCAACACACAGGAGAGCTATTTCCTGTGCAGTCGACTCTTATTGTGCAGAGACCTGGGTGTCCCTATCTGCCAAGATGATGACCAAGCCCAGGGCCCCTGCTCCATCTGCAGCCTGTGGGCTATCCTGTGTCCCGTGCACCTTAGAGATGCCATTTGAAACGGATTGACCCAGAACCGGGTTAGAGCTCCTGGGTGTAATCAAAAGGAGAGGGGCTGGGACATGGCTCAGTGGTAGAGCACCTGCCTGGCATTCCAGAGGCCCTGGGTTCATGGGTTCATCCCCAGAATCAGAGAGAGAGAGAGAGAGAGAGAGAGAGAGAGGAGAAAGTCCCAGCATAACACCACCCAGTGAGGAGCCAAGTGTGGTGGCACACACCTGTAGTCCCAGTTCTTCAGAGGCTGAGGCAGGAAGATCTCAAGTTCAAGTTCAAGGTCAGCCTCAGCAATTTAGCAAGACCCTTAGCAACTTAGTAGAACCCTGTTTCAAAAAAAAAGAGAGAGAAAATCTGGGTTCGGTGGTATATGTTTGTAATCCCAGTACTTGGGAGGCTAAGATGGGAAGATTGCGAGTTTGAAGACAACCTCTGCAACTCAGTGAGGCTCTCAGCAACTTAGTGAGACCCTGTTCCAAATAAAAAATAAAACAGATCTGCGGCGGTAGCCTGGAGGTGAAATATCCCTGGGTTCTATCCCCAGTACCACACACCAAAAAATAAAAAGAGAGAGAGAGAGCCAGAAACACAGACTTTTTTTTTTTTTTTTTTTTTTTTTTTTGGTAGTACTGAATATTGCTGACCAGGGGCATTCTACTGCTGAACTACACCCTAGTCCTTTAATTTTTTTTTTTTTTTTTTATTTTGAGACAGGGTCTCTCTAAATTACCTAGGCTGGCCTCAAACTTGCAATCTTCCTTCCTGCCATAGCTTCCTGAGTAGCTGGAATTACAGATTTCTGCCACCCTGCCTAGCTAAAAATTTTTATTTCCCTTTGATTTTTTTTTTTTGAGGGGGGTACTGGGGATTAAACCCAGGAGTGTTTTACCTCTGAGCTATATCCCAAACCCTTTGTTTTTTTTTTATGTATTTATTTACCTATTTATTTTGTGGTACTGGGATTGAACCCAGGGGCATTCTACCTCCAAGATACACCACCCCCAGCCATATTTTTTATTCTTTATTTTGAAACACGGTCCCACTAAGTTGCAGGGGGCCTCACTAAGTAGCTGAGCCTGGCTGTGAACCTGCGATCCTCCTGTCTGCCTCCCAGGTGCTGGCCCACCCAGCCCTTTTTATTCTTTATTTTTAAATAAGTTCTCAGCCAGGCATGGTGGAGCACGCTTGTAATCCCAGCATTTAGGAGGCTGAGACCGGAAGATCTGGGTTCCCAGCCAGCCTCAGCTACCTCGTGAGGCACTCTGCAACTTAGTGAGACCGGTTTCAAAATAAAGAATAAAAAATAGGGCTGGGGGTGTAGCTCGGAGGTAGAATGCCCCTGAGTCAATCCCTAGTACCGCAAAAATAAATAAATAAGTTCTCACTAAGTTACTGAGGGTCTCACTAAGTTGTCGAGGCTAGCTTTGAACCTGTGATCCTCCTGCCTCAGCCTCCCAAGTACAGGTGTGTGCCACCGTGCCCAGCTTGCCTTTCAGTTCTTCTGCAACATTTTCCCAGACGGGTCACATAGCTGCCTGGGATGGGGTGGCAGGAGGGGAGAGGAGACCATCGACTGTGTTTGGGTGGGGGTGACTTCCAGGCTGGCGGTGATGAGCCCGCTCACTGCCGGGTCCCAGCGTGGGAGGCGCCGTGTGTGGACCCCAGCCGAGCCGTGAGAGCACAGCGTCTTCATCTCTGGAAACTGACCTGTGTGTTCTCTCACGCTCCCACCCCTCTGCCAACAGGAAGAACAACCGATCTCACACACGGTCCCCAGCCCAGCATTTCATTTCTTCCCAGACCCTATCACCACCAGGAAGAGCTAAGGCTCCCTCCTCCTCATGCTGAGGCCAGCCTCAGCAACATAGTGAGACTTTCAACAACCTAGCGAGACCCTGTTTCAAAACAAAAATAAAATCAAAAGGGCTAGGGGTGTAGCTCAGAGGTAGAATGCCCCTGGGTTCAATCCCCAGCACCATACACACACAAAAAATGCTGTGTGTGTGTTGGGGGTGATGGCGGCTCTGGCGAAGGTGTTTCTAGAAGCCGGATCCATGGGACAGTCAGGGCCTGTGGGAAGAGACACCAGCGTCCCTCCCCTTGGTGCCACCAGGTGTGCTGGAGGGCAGGCTCCTGAGCGTTTGTGTCTGTGTGCCTCCAGGATGAACAGGTCACCCCAGGGGAAAGGCTGGAAGGAAGGTCTCCAGCCATCGTGTTGGGGGCACAATCAGGGCCTGGGGGAGGCGGAGCCCGATCCTGGAGCCTCTAGGAGGGTCCCAGTGACCCAGTAGAGAGGGTGTGGCCCTGGGCCTGGGGGAGAGCACAGCCCTCTGGACAGGACAGACGTCCCTCAAGGACAGCCTTTGGCTGGGGAGGACACCAGTGTCACCCTCAGGGAGCCATGAGGGCTCAGAGTCCTCGGTGACCCCGCCAGCCCTGTTGTGGGGACCCAGGACCACCGAGCGCCTCCCCGGCCTGGCTGTCCTAGGGGTCTGAGCAGCTCATTTCTGTGCCCACAGGCAGCAGGTCCAGGGCTTGACCACAGAACTCAGCACACCCTCCCACACCCCAGCAGACACTGCCACTCAGAGCAGGGGAGGGTGACTTTGGGACTGGGTGTCAACCCGGGTGCTCTTAGGGGCTGAGTTGCTCTTCCCTTAGAGCACTTAGGGAAGGGCACAGCCAGCAGGCGTGTTCCTGAGCCGAGACTGCCCCCTGGTGGACGGGGAGCAGGCCAGCCCAACCAGCCAGGCGCCTCCAGGAACCCACTTCCTGGTCTGCAAATCAGAGATCCGACTTTTTTTTAGGGGGGAGGGGGCGAGAAGGGTACAGGGAATTGAGCCCAGGGACATTCTACCTCTGAGGTACACCTTCAGCCCTTGTGTGTGTGTGTGTGTGTGTGTGTGTGGTACTGGGGATTGAACCCAGGGGCATTCTACCTTCGAGCTATATCCCCAGCAAGCTATATCCCCAGCCTGAATTTTTATTCTTTTTTTTTTTTTTTTTTCGGTACTGGGGATTGAACTCAGGGGCATTCTACCTTCAAGCTATACCCCCAGCCCTATTTTTTATTCTTTATTTTAAAACCGGGTCTCACTAAGTTTCGGAGTGCCTCACTAGGTAGCTGAGGCTGGCCTCAAACGCGGATCCTCCAGTCTCAGCCTCCCAAATGCTGGGATTACAAGCGTGCGCCACCATGCCCGGCCTGATTTTTTATTCTTTATTTTGAAACAACAGGGTCTCACTAAGTTATAGAGGGCCACACTAAGTAACTGAGGCTGGCTGCAAACCCAGATCCTCCAGTCTCAGCCTCTCAAGTACTGGAATTACAAGCATGAGCCCCATGCCCAGCTTGTAAGACCCTGTTTCAAAATAAAGAATAAAAAATAGAGCCAGGCATGGTGGCGCATGCTTGTAATCCCAGCATTTGGGAGTCGAGACCAGAGGATCCGGGTTTGCGTAGCCAGCCTCAGCTACCTAGTGAGGCACTCCACAACTTAGTGAGACCCTGTTTCAAAATAAAGAATAAAAAATAGGGCTGGGGGTATAGCTCGGAAGTAGAAGGCCCCTGAGTTCAATCCCCAGAACCACACACACACACAAAAAAAATTAAAGAATAAAAAATAGGACCAGGCGTGGTGGGACACGCTTGTAATCCCAGCATTTGGGAAGTTGAAACAGGAGGATCCAGGTTCAAGGCCAGCCTCAGCTACTTAGTGAGGCCCTCCGCAACTTAGTGAGACCCTGTTTCAAAATAAAGAATAAAAATTATGGCTGGGAGCCAGGCGTGGTGACGCACACTTGTAATCCCAGCATTTGGGAGGCTGAGACCGGAGGATCTGGGTTGGAGGCCAGCCTCAGCTACCTAGTGAGGCACTCCGCAACTTAGTGAGACCCTGTTTCAAAATAAAGAATAAAAAATAGGGCTGGGGGTATAGCTTGGAGGTAGAATGC
>PVLC010046185.1:0-11521 GCA_004027655.1 Graphiurus murinus | reverse complement strand
GAAGCCTCCCTTGCAACTGCAGCTGGCCTGTGATAGGGCCTCTGACAGGTAGCCACTAGTCATAGGTGATGATTACACATTCAAAATGCATCTGGTGTGACTGATGATCTGAATTTTAAATTTTACTTGATTTTATTTTAAATAGCCACATGTGGCTAATGGCTACCAGCCTAGACAGTGCAGCTGTAGTTTTTTTCTGCAATGAACCGGCTATATCTATAGAGTGCTGCCCTGTTCACTGAGAACCACAAATACCTCCATTTAGTACCACCATTCCCTCTAGGCCGTGCTGCACCGAGGAGACATTGCTGCTACTTCTGCTGGGCATGGCTCTGTCCACTGGGCATTGTTGTGTCCTTTGCTGAGTATTGTAGTCATATTCTGAAGTACTGAAGCTGAGTGGTAGACACTGTTGACTACCTATTCAATAGCCATTCCACAAACCCACTGCTTACTGGCAAAACTTGTCTCCCCCTCTAGAGATTGAAAATTCCAGTTTCTCATTTCTCCATCCCCCTCTGTATTTATAGAACAAGTGTTGTTACCCAATCCTGGTGAATAAAATCCAAAGGAACATCCGATTTAGTTGCATACATGCAATGGACCAAATGTTTGTGCATGCCTCTTCTCTCCCAATTCACATATTGGAATCCTAGTTAGTATGGTGGTGCACATCTGTGATCCCAGCTACTGGGGAGGCTGATGTAAGAGGTTCACAAGTTCAAGGCCAGCCTAGACAATTTAGTGAGACCCTATCTCAAAATAAAATTTAAAAAGGGCTTGGGATGTAGTTCAGAGGTAGAGCACTTTCCTACCTGTGTGAAATCCTGGGTTTAATGCTCAGTACTGCAAAAAAAAAAAAAAAATCTGAATTCTCAATGTGATGGTATTAGGAGGTAGAACCTTAGGGGGGGTGCTATTAGGTCATGATATAGAGTGCTTGTGAATGGGATTAATGCATTTATACAAGGATGAGAGGACACTCTTACCCTGTCTATAATGTACAGATAGAATAAGAAATGTACATGTGTTGGAAAACGCAACCATTTTCTTTGGGAGACTCTAGGGCCATAGCAAGTCCTGATGGACTGCACAGGAGCCCATCTGAGGACCAAGTCACGCTCTGAGGATGCCAGGATAGAAGTCTGGCTCCTGATGACATCGTTGAACAGCTGAACCAATCCTGGAAATAGTCACTTCATGCTATGTTCAATAAGAAATCTGTGCTTCCAATCCCACAGAGCTTCTAATTACAGCTCCCTCTCCAAAGACATCACTGCATGGTGGACTGAGGCAGGAAACAATTATAATTGATAACACCATATTTAGTCTGAATTTCTCCTACTGAGGTTTTGTTATTTAAAAGAAAAAAGAAACTTCAAAAGAAAAAGTGAGCACAGACCCTGTATTTATCAAACCCTCCCAGGAAGCTTGGCAGAACAAGACTCTAGCTGGAGATAGATATGGTCATGTTGACAAGCTGCTATAAAAAAATAAATGGACAGTCAGGTGTAGTGGCATACACCTGTAATCCCAGTACTTGGGAGGCTGAGATGGAGGATTGCAGGTTTGAGGCCAGCATGCTGCAACTTAGCAAGACCCTCAGCAACTTAGGGAGACCTTGTTTCAAAATAAAAAAAAAAAATAAACAGGGCTAGGATGTAGCTCAGAGGTAGAATAATGCCCTTGGATTCAATACCCAATACCAAAAAACAAAACAAAACAAAACAAAAATCAGAGAGCAGGAGAAGTTAAAAAAAGAGCCCATATGGATGTATTGGCAAAGATCTTTAAAGTTTCTATTGCTTCTCATGTTTACCCTTCTCTTTCTCACATCTTTAGTTTCTCCTTCCTGCTCTGCCTAACTGTACTACTTCACCTCATTTGCTTTGGAGAAATTATTTTTAGAACAACAGAACAGATTAAATAGAAGAACTCCACAGAGCACTCACGGGCCTCCCTCCAGGAAGCAGCCCCACTCTGAACCAGTTCTTTATTTTTCCCATATAAGTTCTCATTCTTTAATACACATATATGTATGCATAAATAAAATATAGTACTGCTTTTTCGTGTTTTTAAACTTTTTATAAGTCTACCATATTCTGCATCGCTTTCTTCAATTTACTTGGTGATTTTCGCTCAGCATTGTTATTTGAGCTTTATCCATCTTGGAACATAAAAGCCCCATTTCATTACTTTAAGAGCTACTACACAAAATCCATTGATTAAATATGCCATTGGTTATTTTCCTGTTGATGGAAAAGTATTCATTATTCTTAAAGATTGAGTTCTTTTCAAATCAAAAGTTTTTATATAGACATAGTTTAAAAGAGTCAAATTGTTATACAAGCTTTGTTAAAAGCACCTTAGGTCTAGAATATCCAGAGACAACCATATTCAATTTTCTTAGCGGATTCATTTGGTATTTGTCTCTAAAACTAAATTAAATGCTCATAGCACACTTAATTTTACATTTTAGGCTTTATATCTTACCATATAGAAAACAAAGCTGCAGACTTTCACAAACACCATCACACATCACACATGCTATCCTTCCTTCCTTCCTTCCTTCCTTCCTTCCTTCCTTCCTTCCTTCCTTCCTTCCTTCCTTCCTTCCTTCCTGTTTTTTGTACTCTGGATTGAACCCAGGGGCACCCTACTTCTGAACTACACCCACAGTCCTTTTTAATTTTTTATTTTGAAACAGGGTCTCACTAAGTTGCTAAGAGTCTTTCTAAGTTGCTGAGGCTGGACCTGAATCTGTGATTCTCCTGTCTCAGCCTCTCAAGAACTGGGATTACAGTTGTGTGCCACGGTACCAGCTCTATCTTTTCAATATACCTCTGCTATGGTTTGGGTATAAAGTGTCTCCCAAAGACTTGTGTGTTGGTCCCCAGTGTGCAGTGCTCGGCGGTGGGGCTGGATGGAGGAGGAAGTGCCTGGATCCTGAAGGCTCTAACTTCATCTGTGGATTAATCATTTGAAAGCATTATTTAGAAACATGGGAGGTAAGACCTAGTTGGAGGAAGTAGGTCACTAGGTCATGCTCTTGGGTCAATATCTTGTCCCTGTCACCTTCTTCTCTCTCTGCTTCCCAGTAGCCTTGAGATGTGTAGCTTCCTCCACCATACCCATCATGCCATGATATCCTGCCTCAACTTGCATCCAAAGCAATGGAGCCAGCTGATCATGGACTGAGGCCTCTGAAACTGTGAACCCAAGTAGATCTTCCCTCCTGCAATTTGTTTTTCTCAGTTATATGCCATAGCAACAAAAAGTTGACTAACATAAGTTCTATTGCAATTTTGATTGGATCAGTATATAGTGTTTGTTTTTGTGGTATTGGGGATTGAACCCAGGGGCATTCTACCTTCAAGTCATACCTCAAGGCCTTTTTATTTTTGAAACAGGATCTTACTAGGTTGTTGAGAGTTCTACATTTCTGAGGTTGTCCTCAAACCTGTGATCCTCCTGTCTTAGTCCTCAGTCTTCCTAATATGGGGATTACAGGAGTGTGCCACCACCCACGTCTGGCTTCAATGTATAGTTTTTTTTTTTCTTAAGACTCTGAGACTACTATCAGAGCTGAGTCATACAGTAATTAGTGATTAACTTTTTTTTCCTTACACAGTTTTTTAGTTTCCCCTGAAGTTAGAAATAGTTACTATATATATATATATATATCCATATATATATATATTATCCATATATATATATATTATCCATATATATATTATCCATATATATATATATTATCCATATATATAGTATATATGGATAATATATATGGATAATTTTATATGTCATAATTAATGCATACCCAGAACCTGAAAAAAGTCATCAATGTATCCTCTCAATTGACCTATTTCATTTTTGTTTTTTTTTTTTTCTTCTTCTTTTCTTTATTTTTGTGGTACTAGGGACTAAATCCAGGGGCATTCTACCTCCAAGCTATATCCCTAGCACTATTTTTTATTCTTTATTTTGAAACAGGGTCTCACTAAGTTGTGGAGGACCTCACTAAGTAGCTGAGGCCGACCATGAACCCAGATCTCCAGTCTTAGCCTCCCAAGATCTGGGATTACAAGCATGCACCATCATGCCCGGCTACCCCTGTCAATTTTTATTTTTTTGTTTTTGAAGCAGGGTTTCAGTAGTTTTGCTGAGGGTCTTGCTACATCACTGAGGCTGTCCTCAAACCTGCAATCCTCCTTTCTCAGCCTCCAAAGTGGTGGGAATTATAGACATCCACCACCACATCCTGCTCTCTATTTTTTTTGAAGCAGTTTCTATGAAAGCCTTCTGATGTGCTCCAATTTGGAGCAGCTACCCTCTACACTGAGTGATTTTCAGCCTTGGTATTTTGTTTTACCATAAATTGAAAGTCCAAGAAATGTAACCCAATTTCTGGTTTCAAGGTCCCATGTCTTTTCTTTTCTTGATTTTCATTCTCATTTTGATGAAGCCTGTTGTTGGTTAGTTTCCTGAGAAAAGGCCTATGAGAGATAAAACATTTGAGACTTTATTTACTCCTCACATCTGTTCAATAATTTGGCTCGGAGTAGAATTATAGATTAAGAATAAATTTCCTTCAGAATACAATATAGAACAATAAATAATCTGTTCTTTTTGTTTATAGCAAAGTCTGGTGCTATTCTGATTCTAGATTCTTATATATGTCAGAAGTTAACAAACTACTGATTACAGGTCAAATCTGGCACACTGCCTGCTTTTGTTGGTAAAGTTTTATTGGGACATATCCATGGTCATTCATTTGCATATTGTCTACAGTTGCTTTCATATTGTAACAGCAGACCGAGTTATGTAATTTTGACAGGACAGTATGGTCCATAAAGTCTATATGCTATGGTTTTTTACAGACAAAAACAATTTCCTAAGTTCAAATGTAAATCTTGGATTTGTATCCTATTCAAAAGTTTGTGACATTTTCTTTTCATCTTCAATGTTTTAATGCATCTCAGTGTGGGTCCATGCTTGTTCATTGTGTTGTCCTCCATTTCTGCTATAGTATCTTGAATTAGTCCCACTATAATTTATTCTTCTCTTATAAGCTCTTCAGTTATCTCTTTTCATAGCATCTGTTATTTAAAATGTCCTTTATCTTTTCTCATAAAACTGTTTATCTTTTCACCGGTGTTAGCTTTTCACCACTGTGACAAAATGCCCGAGATAATCAGCTTATAAAGAGAAAACATTTGTTTTGGTTCAGTTTCAGAGATTTTAGCCCATGGTTGGTTGGCCCATTGCTTTAGGGCTTGTGACAGCATAGGACATCATGGCATGGGGAAAATGAAGCAGCTTCCTTCATGGTAGCCAGGAAGCAAAGAGAGAGACAGGAAGGGAAGGGCATGTTTCTACTAACCTAACTTCCTTCCACTAGGCCCCACCTCCACCATCCCTCAATCCCTCCATAGGCTGGTGGCCAAGCCTTCAACAAATGGGCCTTTGGAGAACCTAAATCACAGCACTCTAAATTCTAGGATATTATTTCAAACTATTTTCTAAAGTTTCTATTAAGGCTTTTGGTTTTGCTTTCATATTTTAATCCCACATACACAAGAATCCTGCTCTCATTTCAATATATTATTCTTTCTGAGAATAGTTAATGATAGCTTTCTTTTTAATAGTTTACTGTTTTCTCTTTAGCCTCTGTCTTTCATGTTGTTGTTGTTTTTTTTAATTTTATTTTTTACTTATTTTTGGTCTGTTTTTCATAGTTGTTGCCTTCCTCAAATACTGATGATCCTTGGCTCATATTTAGTGTGGGGCATGAAATAGTCATTTAAAGCTTTATGTCTATGAATGAGCTAACCACTGTGCGCTTCTCTATAAAGTGACTTGACAGAGTCTTTTTCTAGAGAAATTCCCAGATATCAGTATCTCTAAGTTCTTATGTCTTGAGCTGGTCAGATTTTCTAGGGAAGGCTTCTTTTGGTATGAGGGATTGAACCAAACTACACCCTTAGCACTGTTTATTTTTTGATTTTCAAACAAAGTCTCATTAAGTTGCTGAGGCTGACCTCAAACCTGCCATCCTCCTGTCTCAGTCTCTCAAGTACTGGAATTACAGGCATACACCACCGTGCTTGGATGAGAAATTTCTTTGAATATCCTCTCTAGGGGACACAAACCTAGCTATCAACCTTTTGGGAGTTGAATGGGAGGAGAGGGCTGGGAGTCTCAAGATTTAACGCCCCTGTTTTAAGGAGTGTATCCTAGCCATCAACTGAGTCCAGTGTTCTATACTCACCTTCTGCCTGCCCAAGAAAGGGGCAATTGCTGAGTTGTGCAGATGGGAATTGAGACCTGGGAGGTGCTCTCTGCTGGATGAGGACAAGTCAGCTCCCTTACTCCTCCTGCTCCCTCTGCCATGCTTCTCCTATGCTCTCTCCAATTGCAGGGGCTGTGTGCCCAGGGGCTACAGTCTCAGAATTACTTTCTGGCCAAGTTCTAGATGAATTCTGCTAATTAGAGGCACACCTGTAAGGCTTGGAAGGCATAAGAAAGACAGCAGTCATATTCTTGCCTTCTGGTAGCAGAAGGCAGTCCTGTGGACTTCAGCGAGTATGAAATTTTACAGCAGCCTTCGATGTTTCCTTGTAAATCACCAGTTATGATGCTTCAGATAGCTGTGATCATCTCTGACTGTTTCCTAAAGTTCTGACACTGCCCTGACTCTGAACAAATCTCAGGAGTACCCATGGCTTTTCCTGACCTGTGTTTCTCTAGTGACTTCCAACAGTTTATAAGTAGTAACAAGTTAAAAACTCCAAATTGAATCCCTTCCTGAGTGGCAACAATCTAAGGGCACCTTGGATGGATTTTCAACAGATCCTTTTGATTTTAGCCTCATCTTTTCCCCCACTTCCATAGACAACTTCCACAGATAACTTGGTAAATTGGGTAATGTCTCAGTTTTACTGCAGGCTTTCTCAGACTGGATAAATCAGTTACCACTTTTCCATGCTTTTCAGACTCCAACAATACCATTGTTTCTTCTGTGTCTCTGTTTGCTTTTGGGGATTTATGCCTTTAATAACAAAAAATATTTTTTGTCCATCATTTTCTAATGGGCTTTGGGGAAGAAGCAGAAGAATCCTATAGTTTATTTATTTATTTATTTATTTATTTATTTATTTATTTTTTGCAGTACTGGGGATTGAACTCAGGGGCGTTCTACCTTCAGCTATACCCCCAGCCCTATTTTTTAATTCTTTATTTTGAAACCAGGTCTCACTAAGTTGCAGAGTGCCTCACTAGGTTGTTGAGGCTGGCCGTGAACCCGGATCCTCCGATCTCAGTCTCCCAAATGGTGGGATTACAAGCATGAGTCACCACGTCCGGCTTCCTATAGTATATTTAATCTCTCACCATTCCATGTTGAATTTCCCATTTACTCTCCAGCTCTTTTCCACAGGGGCACCGGCCACTCCACCAGTCTTATCTTGTGCCATTTTCCTTTACTCCAGTTGTTCTGACCTTGGTTGATAGTCCTAGAACCTACCATGGTCTTTCCCACATCAGGATCTTTTGCATAAGAGATTACTTTGGCTGGTCTCCTCTCCATACACAGTGGCCTAACCTCTACCAGTTCTTGATACCTTTTAGAGAGGCTGACCCTAACCACACTCACATGCAAATTGAATTAGACCCTTTTCTCTCGTAGAACACAGTTCTTTCCTTTGATTTCACTGTAATTTTTTTATTAATACTATTTTTTTATACTGGGGATTGAACTCAGGGGCTTTCTACCTCCGAGCTATACTCCCAGGACTTTTTATTTTTATTTTGAAACAGGATCTCACTAGGTTCTGAGAGTCTTGCTACATTGCTGAGGCTGACTTTGAACATTTGATCCTCTAGTCTCAGCCTCCCAAATACTGGATTACAGGCATGTTCCACCATGCCTGGCTCATAGTCATATTTATTTGTTTATTTACTTAATGTTTGTCTCTCCTGTGGGAGTATAAATTTTGTGCTTAGTATACATAATCAAATCTCCATTGACAATTTAATAAGCAGAGAAAAATAATTTGAAGGAAAAGTTACAAAAAAGGAATATTATGTATGGCCTGTTCTAACTGCTGGAATGGTGACAATCTCATTCAAAATAAGAGACATTGCAAAGGATTCATTTCTTAAAACAGTCAACATCAAAATATATATATTTCCTCATCTTGTTTTAATTCTATAAACTATCATCAAGAAAAATGAAAACAGGACCAACTTATAGGCCAGGAGGTTTAGAATCCCCATAGGCCTTGACTTTCTTTCTTTTTTTCTTTAATGGAAGAACCCATTCATTTTTTGTTTTCATCCCTCTAGGCTTGAGCCTGTTGAAAAAGCATCCTTAATAGTCCAAATTTAAAAAAGAAAAAAGAAAAGTGATGAGAAAATTAATATAATGAAATAATCAATGCAAATGACATTCCATTGTCCAGAAAAACCCTCAATCAACTCTCTTACAATTACTGAATCTGATGAGTAATTGTGGCTTAATCTCTAATTGTAAGATCAAGGCATGCTGTCAGAAGTACTGCCAACATTAAATAGATATTTTATGGTATTCATTTTAGGGTAGAACTTTAAAGAAATTGAAAACCATTAATCATAAATCATTTGCACCACATATTGACTGAAAATCCCTAAATCTAGTAAAATTGAAATTAATATTCATTGCCAAATAACACTCATCAATGCTTTGTTTTTCTACCATCTTCAAGAATAGGAAAAATTTAGGGATTGTGTGTGTGTGTGTGTGTGTGTGTGTGTGCGCGCGCGCGCGCGCACGCGCGCTCGGTACCTGGGATTGAACCCAGGGGAATTCTACCTCTGAGCTACATCCTCAGTCCTATTTTATTTTTGAAACAGGTTCTCACTAAGTTGCAGAGGGCTTTGATAAATTGCTGAGGCTGGCTGCAAACCTGCGATCCTCCTGCCTCAGCCTCCCACGTTCAAGGATTACAGGCATGTGCCACCATGCCTGGCTGAGAAATTTTATAATAATTTCAAGCTATATCTTTAACAGACAATTGAGTTTGAAGTGTGTCCATCCAGCTAAAGAATCATAGTTTTTGGTGGAGGAGGAAGGAGAGGAAGAAATTTATCAATAGTAATTGTTCTATGAAAACATCTGACAATGTATCCATTGTTTAAATTCTCTTTCTAGATTGTTTTAGGAAAACAACTTACCAGCATGTTTAAAATGCCATTACATAGTACCAGTTTTCAGTTTGTAAAATATGTTTCCCCATATATTACTCATTTTAGAATAAGTTTCATGTTTATGATTTCTTAATCTCATTAAACCTTATAAAATGACGTGCTTGGGGTAAGCAGTCATTAACGTTCTTTCCAGCTTCGTTGCGACTGTGTTCTCCAACTGTGATTCTGCCTAATCATAAGCCCAGCTCAGGAAATCCCTTCCCTCTGTGTATTTCTGTGTTTGTCTCTGCCACTTTGGTGTTCTCCCAGTAGACAAGTCTAAGGACATGCTGATTAAATTAGCCAAATTAACTCTTTGCCTGACTCCATCCTCATTAGGCTAATGAGCAGACTAGGAGTACATCTGCGTGTCTCAGTTGTCTTAGGTCAGATGTACTATCATTAGGAGCACCAGAGAAGAGTTGTAATTGCTACATTCTTTAGGAGTTTTTAGCTGGCAGCTCATTTTCCATCCTTTCTCAAGAGGGAGCATAGGGCTCTATGGAGTAGAAGCTGTAATGTGATGGACAATCTCATTTTCTCTGTTGGGTCATTGTAAAAGAAGATGTGATTTTCTTTCCTCCCCCAAGAAAGAGTTTCTTGGGAGGGTGAGTATAAGAGACATTGAACAAGTATTAATCAAACTCTGTGTGTGTGTGTGGGGGGGGGGTGGATCTTAATTCTAACTGTAAGGTACTCTGGAATGATAGATCTTAATGATGGAGCACTTGTGTGAGTTTCTGCTCTACAGATCTATTTATAATTAAGTGTATGTTTGTGTGCAGGGGATGAGAGGTGACTTAGAGATAGATTTAGGGAAATGATGGGAGAGGTAAAAACCCATTTCAAAGGTCAAGTGTTCTCTAATTCTAATGGCATACTTCTCTTGCCCAAAGAACACACCAGAGTATTCATTTGACTAAGTGACATTTCATATGCATATTGAGCATGGGGCTAAAAATTCTACACTGATTTTTAGATTATTTTTAGTGGTTGGTTCTAATTATAATGCTTAAAACACTAAGGGTTGATAGCAAAGAGGTATCATATGGTAACCACATGGCAGGTGCCAAATGCATCTTTTTGAGTGGACAGAAGGACACTGTGAGCAGTAGTTGTGTTCAGCTATTATAGGCAGCCCAGTCCCAGTGGGAGCTGGCAGTGGCCTACATGATAGCTGACTTTGGCTGAGCAGATAGTGTGAATGAAGATATGGAAACACCTCTAGGGATTTGGTCCATTTATGATGACAGCCTTTTATTTGTTTTTTGGAAGGAAAAAAAATTCTGTCTCCAACCCCTTGAGTACTGGGTGAGGCAAAAATTTCTCTTTGAGTTTCTCATAGATACAATTATATTGTGACATGGGCCCAGAAGTAGAATATATGAACCTATACAACCAGCAAATGTCTTGTATTCTGGAAATGATAAGAAAGCAATGAGTTTTTGGAAAACATTAGAAAGATTTTTTTTCTATCTTATGGCTCTGCAAGAAATATCCATTTATTTATTTATTTATTTATTTATTTATTTCAGTTCAAATCTTTTTTTTTTTTTTTTTGAGGTACTGATGATTGAACTCAGGGGCATTCTATCTCTGAGATACACCCCCAGCCCTATTTTTTATTCTTTATTTTGAAACAGAGTCTCACTAAGTTGTCAAGTGCCTCACTAGGTAGCTGAGGCTGGCCGCGAGCGTGTGCCACCATGCCCGCTCAGTTCAAATCTTAATACTGATCATTCATGTGATATTCTTCTCCCATGACTCAGAGCCTTGATCAGTAGATCCCAGAGCTCTGTTTATGGCTGTGTGGCAGCTGAGAAAGTCCTGCATTGGGAGCCATACTCGATCCAGGGAGTGCCTGGCACACTTCCTGTGTCAACAAAGTGTAGGATTCTATGCTTCCTGATTTTTTATTTTCCCAGATCATGCCAACATGCTTAGCCATTGTGGAACATCTAGATCCATCTTTGCAATAGGACTCAGACCCACCATAGAGACCGGTAGCCTGGGAGAACAAAGGCTCTGGGTCATGAAACACTCCTTTGTCATCACACCGTTTCAGATTTCCCTAGTCAGTTTATGTCCTGGTCCTGCCTCCTACCATCTGTCTGTTCTTATCATGAGGCTCCTCAACTGTAAAATTGGGATAATTAAAACCACCTACATCATAACACTATTGAGAGGATTAAATGAAATAATTTATGCAAACTGCTTAATATATTGCCTAACACATAGTAAGCTCTCGATAAATGTTACTGCAATTACCGTTGCAGTCCATTGGGTCTGGGGTGGG
>PVLC010046184.1:0-11530 GCA_004027655.1 Graphiurus murinus | reverse complement strand
CATTCAAGTTGAGGGGGAATTAATTCACACAAATAATATGTTTTTAAATTCAAAAATTCTGAGCATGTGAAATGAACATGGACATTAACGGGAACAATTCAAGAAGGCGGGTTTGCAGATGTCAGGTTTTTGGATGCCTAGTATTGTCACCACATGCCAAATTTGACAAACATGGTTGTACACTAATAAAAAGTAATAGTCCTTCACATTCCAAACACTTCTCATGATCCTCTTAAAGTTTTACTGGCATATACTTGGTTCCTAGGGACATCCTGAAATTCTAACAAAATAAGTAAACAATACAAGTTTCAGTACCATCTGCTTGAAGGAAACCCTTTTTCTCCCTCCTGGGTTCAAAGAAACAGTTTTTCTTGAATTCATTCTGACCCTTCTTTACCCAATTTTTTCCTTCCTTCTCTAGGAAAAGACATATATTAGGACGATGCTTCTTTGGTAGGAGAAGCAAGAAGAGGGACAAAGAAGTACTTTAAGATCACAAGGAAGCAACTGTTGCATTTCTAGCTTAATTTTGGGAAGTACATTATGAGGTTATGAATTACATTGTTAAAATAACTACCAAGCTGGGAGCTAAGGCAGAAGCCTATATAATCTTAGTACTTGGGAGGCTGAGACAGGAAGATCACAGATTTGAGGCTAGCCTTAGCAACTTAGGTGATATCCTTAGCAATTTAGCAAAACCCTGTTTCAAAAGTTTAACAAATAAACAAAAATGGGGCTGGGAGTATAGCCCAGAGGTAGAATATCCCTGGGTTCAAACCCCATTACCAAAAAAAAAAAAAACCTATCAATTTATTTAAATACAGAAATGATAGCCACTGTGGATTTTAATTAGATTACATGCAGCTAAAGTCCAAAGGGGGATAAGGAGTCATTCCAATCTGTTCTTATTCAGCAAAACACCTGCCACTCTCCTTCTCTCTTGGGGGTAACAGGTTTTTTACCTCCTTGATGACACTTTCTCAGATTTAAACTCATCTTCTTCCACTCAGCTCTGTCAGTAACAAAGGTGACATCATCACCACCATGCTTGCTATTTCATTATCCCTCACCTTCCTCAGAGCATGAGATTTATCAAAGGGCCCCTGAAAGCTTTTGAGTTGTCACAAAGAGTGGGTCTAGTGTGCTACTGTCACTGAATGGACAGTGGACTGGAATGTTGCTAAATATCCTACAATGCCTAGGACAGCCCTGTGAAAAAAGCATTACTTAGTCCAAAGTGCAAACAGTGATGAGGCTGAAAGGCTACTCTAACTTTTATTGTAAATAGGAAGGAGAAAATGTTCTTGTTTTTTTTTTTAATCCCTTTTCTCATTTTACCTCTCCCAATTTCACCCTCTGAAAACAGTTTAAAATATAGAGAAAAGATAAGAGTGAAAAAATCAATTGGAAGCCTTGTCTAAATATAATATTAACATCCATTAACATCCAGATATCTTTAATTCATGCTTTTTCTTTTTTCCCTTAGTACCAAGAATTTAAATCTGAGACATTCTACCTCTTAACTAAGCTACCAGCTCTTTTTTTTTATATTTTTTAAAAATTTTGAAACAGGGTCTTGCTAAGTTGCTGAGAGTCTCACTAAATTGCTAAGACTGGTCCAAAACCTTCATTTCTCCTGTCTCAGCCTCCCAAGTACTGGGATTAAAGGTACCACGATGCCCACCAAATTCTTGCTTTTTATATTGTCATTCTGGTCTTAAGCACATGATATATTGCATAGTTTACTATATAATCATTTACCTTAAAAATTACCTTCTACATGATTTTTACGTACCATGTTTACATCAGCAGATTCAGTATCATTTTCCTCTCTTCTTTTCAACAGTAAAACCAACACCAATGCTAAATTTTCATTGTCGAAGAATGATTCAATACCTGTATAAGTGCCTTATACACATAATTCCATTTCATCCTTTCAGGAATGCTGAGCATTCATCATATTATGCTTGTAAGATGAGAAAGCTGGCTTAGAGACGTTAAGCAAGTTATCAAAGGTCATACCACTGCTAAGCAGCATCCTGGGTTTCCAGCCCAGGTTCTTAACTACGTCATTAAGCTGCCCCCATATGGGGATCTGCTATCTACCATGTGCAAATAATGTACTGGGTCCTGAGAAGTCTGCTAGTCATGAAAATTCAACTCAGCCTCCAGAAGCTCGAAGTCTGAGAGCAGAGAGAGGCATATATAAAACTAGGCACAACACGATGTGACGAATGCCATGGTAGCATTATGAATGCTGTGCTGGGAGGACAGGGGTAGAGCATGATTAATTGTGCCGGTGAACTGGGGCAAAGCTTCACAATGGAGCTGGCATTTGAGTTGGGTCAGAATCAGGAATGGGAGTTTTTCCAGATGGAGAGGTGCACAAAAGGGACATATGAGGTCAAGGTTTTGTCCTAAGGAGAAGTACTGAAGAGAAAAAGAAAATGAACAAATATTTCTAACTCATATCAAGGGATATTAAGAAGCAGAATATTAAAGAAAAATGCAAAAATGCATGAAGGGCAGCAAGACCTGTTAGTGAGCTTTCCTTTTTACCACCCCTTCTTCCATTCACTTCTCAGACTGTAAGTTACCTTGCTAATAGTTTTGCTATAATGAAATGGTAAGAAATAAGTATTTTTTTAAAAGAAGAAACATTCATATTCACATAGAGATAAGTAGAAATATAAAATCTAATTTTTTTGTGTGTGTGTGGTATTGAAGATTGAACCAAGGGGCATTCTAGCTCTAAGTTATACCCACAGCCCTTTTTTAAAAAATTTGTTTGTTTTTGCTTTGAAATAGGATCTCATTAGGTTGCTGAGAGTCTCACTAAGTCGCTGAGACTGGCCTTGAACCTGCTATCCTCTCATCTCAGCCTCCTAACACATCTACCTACAAAATTCACTCTGAATATGTATAATGCATTAGGATACTTTCTATTCTGTTCCATTCAATTCTATCCTAGTCTACCGTATTCTATATAATTTTAAAAATGTAATTTTTATGCAGTGACTTGCTTTCACAACCCATTAAACCTACAGTTTAAAAAAAATTACTTGATTCATACATTCTTGGTCATAACCCACATCCTTCTAGCCCATAGCATTTCATGATTGAATGGTACACAGAAATGCTTTTATATTAATCCCCAAATCTTCAAATTGAGGTGCTGATACTAGCTCTGGAAAGACTGATATGATAGGAATATGTTTTCAAGTGCTATTTTCCATGGATGTATTTGTTGCAGAGATCAAATGGCCTGCAAAGTAGAAAATCCTGATGCCTTTATAGAAAATCGCTGCCAAAGAGTCTATACTGAATCACAGTGGTATAAGTGAAGAGGCAAGATAAGGAATCTACTTCCATTTAATTTGGCCAGTATATGTTTGCCTAACCAGAATATGAGATTCTTTTTTTTTTTTTTTTTTTTTGCGGTACTGGGGATTGAACTCAGGGGCATTCTACCTCCAAGCTATACCCCCAGCCCTATTTTTTAATTCTTTATTTTGAAACCGAGTCTCACTAAGTTGCGGAGTGCCTCACTAGGTAGCTGAGGCTGGCCGCGAACCCGGATCCTCCGGTCTCAGCCTCCCAAATGCTGGGATTACAAGCGTGCGCCACCACGCCCGGCTAGAATATGAGATTCTTAAAAACCAGAGTTATATACTTTTCAACTCTTAATTTTTCTATATCATTTTGACTTCAGGTGATATAAAACACATAATTATTGACAGAGTAAATACAACATGTAAAAAAATTAAAATTTTTCAGAAGAAAGTCCTTTACATAACCTATGTCATGACATTTGAAATAAACATTTGACCACATGAGATCCATCTAACTTAAAAAATTTATCAAAGTCAAGAATCAGAATCGTGGTAGATACCTGGAATCCCAGTACTTGGGAGGCTGAGGCAGGAGGATCAGAGGTTTGAGGCTAAACTCAGAAATGTCACAAGACCCTGCTTCAAAATAAAAAATAAAATAGGGCTGGAGGTGTAGCTCAGAGGTAAAATGCCCCTGAGTTAATCCCCAGTAATACACACACAATTATCTACTACATGCTAGTAGACTACTGGATAGTCTCATAACACGTGATTTCTGTTCTTCCTCATCTGAAACTCTAAGAAAGTGGTTCTCACTAAGGGAAGTCTCCTACCTCACCTCACCTCATTCACGGGGACATTAGACAATGTCTGAAGATAATTTTGTTGGTCACAACTGAGGGAGTAATGCTGGTAGGTATAGAGGCCAAAGATGCCACTAAACATTCTACAATACACTGGACAGTCTCACACAAAAAATCATATATCACAAAATGTCAATAATGCAAAACTGGAGAAAATGCAAACAGTCCTTTATTTAGTAATTTGACAGATTCTTATTGAGTGCCTTCTATGCCAGGGATTATTCTGAGAACCAGAGCTCTCATAGTCAACATAACAGATAAATATATTCCATTTTATGAATTTATATTCTAGTGGGAGAAGAAAGAGGATAAACAAATAAATGTGTAAGTGACAGTGTGTGTTAGATGATGACAAGTGAAATAAAGAACAATAAAGCAGAGCTGGGGGATGGGAAGTATGTCAGGGAGAAAGATTGCGGTTAAATAGGATGATCATTGAAGAGTGATCACTAAGAAAGTAGCCCTTATATAAAGGTCCAAGAATGAGAGTGAGCATGCAATATCAAACAGAGGAGTGATGCAGGCAGGGAATGCAGCAGGTGCAAAGGCCCTGAGCAGTGAAGTACGCAGATCACACAGTGCCTTAGAGATCCTAACAATGTACACTGTATAAGGTCAAGAGGAAGAAAAGAGAGGAAAGGGACTGTTCTGAGTTAAAGGTCAAGAGCATCTCTACCAAACTGATGCTGAGCTGAATTGGAAATGTAGACAGCCACGCAAACTGAGACTAAGGGTATTTAAGTCAGGGAGAAGGCATAGAATGCACAAAGGTACATATATATGAATTTTCCAGTAGAACCAAAAGTGAATTCAGGACAAGTAGCTGTAAGAAACTGACTTTTTACAATCTGAGGCTTTGGTCTGATTCACAGAAGTGCTATGCTATCATTTAAATATGTCCCCTAGAATTTGTATGTTAGAAACTTAACCACCAACAAAACAGTGTTTTAAGAGGTGAGTGGGACCTTAAAACAGTGATTAGGTTGTATGAGCAGAGCCCTCAGGCATTAGTCAGCTTTTCACTCATGTGACCAAAATATCTGATATGAACAACTCAAAGGAGGAAAGATTTATTTTGATTCATGCTTTTGGATGTTGCAGTCCATGGGCTTCTGGCTCCATTGCTTTAGGCCTGAGGTAAGGCAGAACATCATGGCAGGAGGTTGAAATAGACAAAACTGCTCATCTCGATGGCCAGGAAGCAGAGAGAGACAGAGAATGAGCCCATGGATAAGATATAGTCTGCAAGGGTGTGCCTCCAAAGACCCACTCCTCCCAACTAGGTCCCACCTCCTCCACCACCTCCCAATAGTCTATTTAGATTATAAATTCATCAATGCACTAATGCACTGATGACATTAGAGCTTCACGATCCAGTCACTTCCACAAAGCCCTACCTCAGAATACTGCTGCACTGGGGACCAAGCCTCCAACACAGGATTCTTTGGAGGATGTTTCAGATGCAAATCATAACAAATAAATTAATGCAGTTATTGCAGGAGAAGGTTGCTTATGAAAGTATGCAACTGGTCTCCTTCCCTCCTTTCAGCCTTTTGATTCTTTCTGCCATGTTATGATATAGCAAGAAAGTTTTCACCTGAGGCCAATCCCTCCTTGACTTTCAAGCCTCCAGAACTGTAAAACATTAATTTCTGCTTATTATAAATGACTGAATCTGTGGTATTCTGTTGTAGCAGCACACAACTCACTAAGACAAAACAATTCTGCTCTGCCTTTCTCACAAGATACCATCTAGTCTTATGAAGGATTTGGGACTGCTAATACTGTCTTATTTTTCTAAAGTTCCAATTTCATTCAAAACAAGGGTGGGAGATTTTCCCTAGGAAAGCAGAGTCATAAGATGAAAAACATTCATAAGATTATGAAAAACATTTTCATAAGATTAAACTATCTTAAATACAGAAATAGTTAAGTGATATAAAAGAAAGAGAAATTCAATGAGAAGATGCTAAAATTTGGGACTGAGGAGTACTGAACCCTAACCTGTGGTGAATCACTGACACCTTGCCCAAACGACCAAGGGACCTAGGCAGTCCTTCCATGTAGTCCATGGTTTAGAGACACCTTAGTAGTTGATTTATTTTGACAAGATGCTTAATCTCCAAGAGCATCAAATTTCTTATCTACTTTATCTTTTCACTAAGAGAACCTCTGTCTTACTGGTAATACTTGGATTAAATGTAACAGTAGATGTAAAATGCCCAAATAAGAGCACCAAAATAGTAAGTGCCCAATAAAGTTTAGATTTTCTAATACCCACCACTCTCTTTCTCTCTTGGTTGATTAATATAATGCAGCATCTTCTTCCCCAAAACTTCTTTGCAGCCTGACGTGTGCTAACTACATACACATTTATGTGGTGCTTGAGAGTTTCTTGAGCATTGGAATCAATTGCAAAAAATAAAATGATGAAGGATTAAGACAAAAACCTAAAAAGAGGAATAAAGGCAAAATTCAAGACATCAAGATTTTCTACAACATAAAACTAAGGCAACAACAAATTATATCTTTGCAACAAAAACTCTGAAGGCAAGGAAAATTTGGCATTCAGCATTCACATAAGCACTAAGACATGAGAGCCTGAAAGTACTACGTGTGAAAATAAATCCCTGGGTGAGAAGGTCAGAAGGTTTCCTATTGCACTGCCATTTGGAGCCAACACTTATATTATCCTTAGAGGTCACAGTCTAGAGACTTTAAAGAAATAAATTCCAGCAAACTCTCTTGGGGAAAAATATCCTGCACTTTCATATAACTGCATGGGATTCGATAATAACTCTTAGAATGAAATATGAATCTCAGCCTCAGTGATAGTAGCTGAGAATTTGGGGGAAAGAGAGTTCTTTATTTTAATATATATATATATTTTTTGGTACTGGGGATTGAACTCGGGGGCATTCTACCTTTGAGCTACACCCCCAGTCCTATTTTTTATTCTTTATTTTGAAACAGGGTCTCACTAAGTTGTGGAGGGCCTCACTAGGTAGCTTAAACCCAGATACTCCTGTCTCAGCCTTCCAAATGCTGGGATTATAAGCATGTGCCACCATGCCTGGCTGGAAAGAGAGTTCTGGAAAGGGCTTCTCCATTTCCAACTTCCAGCTTGAAACCTCTGCATGACTCCACAGATTCTGTACTTATGTTTAAAAAGTGCTTTACAACAATCTTAAAAAGGAATCCGTAATAGTACCTTCATTTCATAGATGAGAAAACTAAGAAAATAAGCAAGAATAAAAGTATATAAAAAGTAAAGATAATTGGGCAAACAAAGATGGAAATAAATAAAAACATGTGTGTGTATGTGTGTGTATGTGTGTGTGTGTGTGTGTGTGTGTGTGTGTGTATGAGAGAGAGAGAGAGAGAGAGAGAGAGAGGATAAAAGGATGACTTGCCCAAGAGAAAGTCAATTATGATACTCAGATTAAGAATTCCAAACTCCAAACACTGGGATTCTGGCCATGCTCAGGATTTAGCACATGGCATTGGACACCTGAGAAGAGATTGCAACTTCACCCAATGGAAGAAAACTGATTTGAAGTTTTTAAAAAGTGGGAAGGCCAGGCCAGGGAAGAAGTTTAAAAAAGAGGAAGAGAGGAAAAGGGAAAGGGAAAAGTTATCTTAGCTATCTTACCCTGCAACAAACTCTGCCCCAACTTATTCCCACACTTTCAAATACATAGGCATACAGAAACCTTTCAGATGACAAGACTCCTGAACTGGGAGAACCTGGGTGCAAATCCCAGGTCTGCTGTTTTCTAGCTGTGTGATAACAGGACTAATCTAGTAACTTCTGTAAGACTTATATTCCTTATGAAAACAACATGGGGAAAAATCTGAATCTTATTTATATGCCAATTTTGAGGAATAATGTGACTACAGGTCAAAGGTTTAGTTCCAGGTACTCAAAATGTATTAATTACTATTGACACCATCATTATTATTGAACTTACTCTTAGATACATGTGAGGAAATCCATCTGGGGAGCATGCACTGATGTGGGTAACTAAAGATACATGAAACCCTAACTCCTGGGGTTTTCGGGCTGTCATTTGTAATTTGTAGGAGATGTACTGTTTTTCCACTCTATGCCTGAAGGTCTCAACCATTCCATTTAACATTAAAATTATTAATTACTATGTTGTTAGAATACAAAAAAATCCAAAGACCTTTGCTTCTCATAGAATTCAAAAACATATATTTGACCTTTCTTTGGCTGCCTTCAAAGTAAACACCCAGGGCCCTCTTAAGTGAGCATATCTGATTAATGTCTGCTCTCCTGCTGCACACACCCACCAGGCTTCAAGCCTTCACCAGGGCCTGGTTATCTGTCTTTCTAGATGTTTAGCTATATCTCATATATAACATAGGCTGCCTTCATTCTTGTGTTAATGTTATTTTTGAAAGGCATAGGCTCAAATCTCTCAAAGTCTATTTCTAATTTATAGACAGCCTAGGAAGTAAACAAGTCCATGGAATCAAACAAATGTGGATTTAATCACTAGCTTTGTGACCTTCAGCAAGTTACTCACCTTCTATGAGCTTCAAATTTCCCTTATTTTGAAATCAAGATGTTAGCATCTCTTCTTCAGGTTATGGTGAGGGTTAAAGGTCTATATAAATATAAAAGCAAGTGGCACAGTGCCTGACACATTCCTTCCCTCTCCAGATTTGTCCATTTCCACTTTCCACCAACAGCCAGTTCTATATTGTCTTATCTGACCAGATACAGGTCCCTAAACATACTGAGCTTGCATTTTTATTATCCATCTGTTTAGTACACATAGCACTGGCCACAAAGTGATTAAGCAAGATACCTTGGCTGACTATTTCCTAAGGGTACTACATAGAAGTTTTCATAATGTCCATCTTTCAGTGCACTCAGGAGCTGTTCCCAACTTAGACCCTCAGCTGGAAAAAAATCTGCTCATGGAGATACTTTTAAAAATACTTTCAGCTAAGCCGGGCATGGTGGTGCACATTTGTAATCCCACCATTTGGGAGGCTGAGACCGGAGGATCCGGGTTCACAACCAGCCTCAGCTACCTAGTGAGGCAGTCCGCAACTTAGTGAGACCCTGTTTCCAAATAAAGAATAAAAAATAGGACTGGAGGTATAGCCCGGAGGTAGAATACACCTAGGTTCAATCCCTAGTACCGCAAAAACAAAACAAAACAAAACAAAAAAACAGAACAACAACAACAGAAAAACTTTCAGCTCTTTATATTGTTTAGGACATGTAAATTAATAAAGCCATTATGGAGAATCCTCCAAAAATTAAAAACAGAAAGACTGTGAATCAGTAATCCCACCACTGGGAACATATCAAGAGTAAATTAAATAAATATGTCAAAGAGTCTCTTGCACTCCCATCTTTACTACAGCACCATTCACAATAACCAAGGTACGAAATCAATCCAAGTGTCCATCAACTGATGAAGAGGTAAAGAAGTTGTAGCATATATCCAAAATGAACTACTGTTAAGCCATAAAAAGATGGAATTCTGCTATTTGCAACAGCATGGATAGACCTGGGAAGATATGATTTAAATGAAAAAACAAGCACAAAAAGACAAATACCACACATGTCATTCATAGGTGGAGGCCAGACAACATTAGTTTCATGGAAGTTAGCAATGTAATAGAAATTACCAGATGCTGGGGACAGTAGTGGGAGAGAATATGACAAGTACATAGCTCAACAAGTACAATGTTATGGTTGAAAGGAAGAATGAACTCTAGTGCTCTGTCACAAAGTAAGGTGGCTATTGTAGTAAATGATTCATTGGATATCTAAAAGTAGCTAAGAAAAAGGGTTCTGAATGTACTCACCATAAGTAAATGGTAAATCTTAAGGTCATAGATATGCTAATTACCTTGCCTCAGTCATTACATAATGTATACATGAATCAAACCATCACATTGTACCCCACAAATATGTAAGATCATTATATGTCAAGGAAAAAATTAAAATAGTTTTAAAAGTACCTCTCTCATATGCACAGTGGGTAGAGAACATTGAATTTTATCACTGTACTGTGATTCCAGCAAAAAAAAGTAAAGGCACAGAAATGCCCAGGTTGGAGGAACAAAAAAGAAGCCAGCAGTTGCAGAATATATAGGAGAGGAGCAAAGCCTCGCACCGAAAGCATTTGATAATATTTTACCCTCAGAGACTATATTCTTCCCTTATGTAAAAATAAGAAGAATCATGAGTAAGGAATCTTAGGTAAGAAAAATACTTTGCAACAGAAACTAGCCTGTGCAATAAGAACATAAATGAAAAGGACCCACAGTAAATAAACCTATTATTAAAATCACACTGTAAAGTCCATCCCCAAGTTTTTGTTTGCTCGTTTCTTGCACGTGAATGAAAAAGAATGTGGGATTTTTAATTAATTTGTGGGTTGTTGTAATTTGTTTTCTGTTTCCCACAGAAAAATTATTGTTTTTAAATAAAGCATAGATTCAGCAATTTTCATAAAATATTTTCATTTGTTTTCTAAAGCTTTTAGCTAAAAGAAAGTTTTCAAAGAAGTATTCATCCATTCACTCAAAGACCTAAATCTGTTTTAATTGCACAGATACATGGACAAAAAGTCATTGTGTGTCTGCCAAGTGTGGTACCTTCCTTTGTTTATTTGCTATTAAACTGTTTGAGAAGAAAAAAAAAAGACTATCAATTGAAATTATTTACCAAGTCCTTCCATAAGCACTTTAAATGCTGATTAGAGGGCAAAATGCCCATAATCTAGTGAAATTTATCATTTAGTTGAGGAAAACTACACAATAACCATATAAAAATACAAAAATGAATAAGCATTATGGGGAAAAATTGAAGTGGTGTAAAGTAAGCTGGGTATGGTGGCACATGTCTGTAAACCTAGTATTTGGAAGGCTGAAACAAGAGGATCACAGGTTTGAAGACAGCCTCAGTAAGTAGTGAAACTCTTAACAACCTAGGGAGGAAGACCCTGTTTCAAAACAAAAAATAAAATTGGTCTGGGGGCTATAGCTCAGAAGTAGAATGCTCTTGGGTTCAATCCCCAGTGCCACAATAAATAAATTAATTTAATTAATACAAACAAATAAGTAAAGTATAAAATAGATAAGAAATATTAGAGGAGGGGTTACTAATTATTTAGAGTGGTGGTGAAAAGCTTAACAAATTGACATTTGAAGAGAAATATGAAGGAAGAGAGGAAGCAGGCCAGAAAGATGTTTTGAGGAGGAGAGTTTCAGGCAAAGGGAATAATGCTAGTGTAAAGTCCCTAATTCAGGTTCATAGTTATCATGTCAGAAATTGAGAAGATACCT
>PVLC010046183.1:0-11456 GCA_004027655.1 Graphiurus murinus | reverse complement strand
CTGGGATTATAGGCATGTGCCACCATTTCCGGCTGATTGGTCATTTTCTTTTCCTTCCTTCCTTCCTTCCTTCCTTCCTTCCTTCCTTCCTTCCTCCCTCCCTCCCTCCCTCTTTCTTTCTTATTTTTTTTGGTGGTACTGGGGATTGAACCCAGGGGCATTCTACCTTCAACCTATTATTTTATTTTTTTTCTACCTCCCAGCCCTATTTTATTTATTTTGAAACAGGATCTCCCTAGGTTGCTGAGAGTCTTGCTACATTGCTGAGGCTGTCCTCAAACCTGTGGTCCTCCTGTCTCAGCCTCCCAAGTACTGGGATGACAGGTGTGTGACACCATACCTGGCTTGATTGGTCACTTTCAAAGTGACCTTCCTTGTAAGGCAGGACATGGGCACAGAACAATAGGAAAATAGCTGCATGGTAGCAGAAAGAACTCACTACCTTGCAGCTGAACCTGGCCTGTTTGGGAAGTTTGGCTGTTACCACTCTAAGCCTATTTCTCTGAGGTCAGGTAACAGTTTAACTTTGGTTTGGTGACTTGGGACATTTTGATTTTTAGCCTGGTCTGTTGGGTCCAGTGTAACCTCGTCCAAAACAATGGCCTCCTATAATTATGTGTGTGTGTGTGTGTGTGTGTGTGTGTGTATACCTACACTGCAGATTGTACCCAGGGCTTTGTGCGTAATTATGATGATGATGATGATAATTAATAATTATAATATATAATAATTATAATATAATTATAATCTCTGGGGATTGGAATGCCCCTGGCATTCTATCTCCAAGCTACATTCTCAGTCCTTTTTATTTTTTGTTTTGAAACAGGGTCTCACTAGGTTGCTGAGAGTCTCACTACATTGCTGAGGCTGCCCTTAAACCTGCTATCCTCCTGTCTCAGCCTGCCAAGTACTGGGATTACGGGCATGCACCGCCACGTCTGGTTTATTATTATTATTATTATTAGTGGTGGTAGTAGTAGTAGTAGTAGTAGTACTGGGGATTGAACCTAAGGGCCGCCTTCCTCCTCCTCTTCTTCTTCTTCTTCTTCTTCTTCTTCTTCTTCTTTTTTTTGCGGTACTGGGGATTGAACTCAGGGGCGTTCTACCTCCGAGCTACACCCCCAGCCCTATTTTTTATTCTTTATTTTGAAACCGGGTCTCGCTAACTTGCGGAGTCCCTCACTAGGTAGCTGAGGCTGGCCGCGAACCCGGATCCTCCGGTCTCAGCCTCCCGAATGCTGGGATTACAAGCGTGCGCCACCACGCCCGGCTCTTCTTCTTTTTTTTTGCGGTACTGGGGATTGAACTCAGGGGCGTTCTACCTCTGAGCTATACCCCCAGCCCTATTTTTTATTCTTTATTTTGAAACCGAGTCTCACTAAGTTGTGGAGGGCCTCACTAGGTAGGTGAGGCTGGCCGCGAACCCCAATCCTCCGGTCTCAGCCTCCCGAATGCTGGGATTACAAGCGTGCGCCACCCGGCGGCTCCTCCTCCTCCTCCTCCTCCTCCTCTTCCTCCTCCTCTTCTTCTTCTTCTTCTTCTCCTCCTTTTGTGGTACTGTGGATTGAACTCAGGGGCATTCTACCTCTGAGCTACACATCCAGTTCGATTTTTTATTCTTTATTTTGAAACAGGGTCTCACTAAGTTGCAGAGAGCCTCACTAGATAGCTAAGGCTGGCTGTGAACTCATATCCTCCTGTCTCAGCCTCCCAAGTACTAGGATTACAAGCATGCACCACCATGCCCAGCCTAAGGGCATTCTACTTCTAAACTGTACCCCAGCCCTTTTTATTTTTAATTTCAAAACAGTAAGTTGCTGAGGGTATCAGTAAGTTTCAGAGGCTGGCCTTGAACCTGTGATTCTTGTGTCTCAGCCTCCTAAATACTGGGATTACAGGCATTCACCACCATATCTAGCTTATGTGTAATTCTTATTTAGCCTTGGTTATAAAGAGAAGCTCAAGGTAGTTCTTATCTGTGCTGCTCTAGAGGTAACATTTTTTGTAATCAGAACTCTTCAATATTTTCTTTATATCTTTGATTTTCTGGGTTTGAATATAATACACCAAAATACAGATTTTATTGGTATTTATCCTGCTTGATGTCCTCTAGATTTCCTAGATCTGTGATTTGGTGTCTGACTCTAATTTTGGAAAATTACAAGCCATTATTCTTTTTTTTTGTGGTACTGGGGATTGAACTCAGGGGCATTTTACCTCTTAGCTATACCCCCAGCCCTATTTTTTATTCTTTATTTTGAAACCGGGTCTCACTAAGTTGCAGAGGGCCTCACTAGGTAGCTGAGGCTGGCCGCGAACCCGGATCCTCCGGTCTCAGCCTACCAAATGCTGGGATTACAAGTGTGTGCCACCACGCACCGCACAAGCCATTATTCTTTCAAAAACTTCTGGCCCTTTCTTCTTTGTCCTTCTGGTGTCCTAGTATGTGGCGTTACACCTTTTGTAATTACTCAGTATCTCTGGATATCCTGTTCCAGCTGTTTCATTCCCTGTCCTCTGAATTTCAGTTTGAGAAGTTTCCCCCGACATGTCCTCCAGTTTGCTGATTCTTCTCTCGGCCGTGTCGGGTGTGCTGGTGTCCCAGTGCAGCCTGTGTGGCCTACCTGGCGGCTTGCTCCATGCGGAGCTTAAGTAACAGAGTCCTGCTTTTCAGTAACACGAGGTCACCGCTGTGTCCCACCATCCAGAGGGTCTTTACATCTTAGTAAACATCAATGAGTGACTTGTGTCCAAAACATTCTTAAGACTCAAAGATCAGAAAACAAAGCACCCTCATGCTGGGGCTGGGTTTGAACCTCTGACTGGGAGCCACACAGGCAGGAGTAGACCTGGAGGCCTTGGGGATTAGACCACCACAAGCAGATCACTGCAGCGGAGCTGTTGAGGAGGCCGAGAAGAGGCTGTGCTGTGCGCAGGGTGTGCTTCTGGTGAGGCTGTGGCGAGGCTGGGAAGCCTACGATTCTGATGCAAAGACCAGGGACTTGGCACAGCACGTAGGTAGAAAGCTGTCACATCAGCAGGGAGTGGTGGCACATGTCTGTCATCCTGGTACTTGGGAGGCTAAGACAGGAGGATCGCAGGTTCATAGACAGCTTCAGCAACATAGGAGACTCTTAGCAATCTAGCAAAACCCTGTTTCAAAACAATAACATCAAAAGGGGTGGGGGTGCCGGGCGTGGTAGCTCATCCTTGTAGTCTTAGTACTTAGGAGTCTGAGAAAGGAGCGTGGCAGGTTCGAGACCAGTCTTGGCAATTTAGTGACTCTCAGCAACCCAGGAAGACCCTGTTCCAAAATGAAAACTCAAAACAGGGCTGGGGGAAGCTGGGCGTGATGGCACACACTTGTAATCCCAGTACTTGGGAAGCTGAGACTGGAGGACCGGGGTTCGAAGCCAGCCTCAGCTATTTAGTGGGGCCCTCTGCAACTTAGTGAGACCCTGTTTCAAAATAAAGAAGAAATAGGATTGGGGGTGTGGCTCAGAGGTAGAATGCCCCTGAGTTCAATCCCAGTAAAACACACACACTCTCTCTCTCTCTCTCTCACAAGAAAAGAAAGGAAAAAGAAAAGGAAAGCAAGCTGTCAACACCTGACCCCTTACCCCTCCCACCCCAGCCCGTTCATTCGCTGTAGCAGATTTTTTTTTTTTTTTTTTTTTTTTGCGGTACTGGAGATGGAACCCAGGGGCATTCTACCTCCGAGCTACACCCCCAGCCCTATTTTTTATTCTTTATTTTGAAACCGGGTCTCACTAAGTTGCAGAGTGCCTCACTAAGTAGCTGAGGCTGGCCGCGAACCCGGATCCTCCGGTCTCAGCCTCCCGAATGCTGGGATTACAAGCGTGCGCCACCACGCCCGGCTCGCTGTAGCAGATTTAACAGTAAGTCTTGAAGATAAAGTTACCAGCTCATTGTGGTAAAGATAGCATTGCCTGCAGCTGCTGGTGGGAAGGGGAAGCAGTCCCCCTTCCAGGAACCAAAAGCCGATGACTGGGGAGACCCCGCGCATGCGCGCCAGGCGGCCCCCCTTCTCTCGGTCCTGGTCCTTGGGCAGTGGGAGAGATCTGCAGTCCCCGGCAAGCGCCGCGGGGCCCATGGGTGCCGCTCGCTCGCTGGGCACAGGGTGCTGCTGAAAGAGGACTCAAACCTGGTGGCAGCCAGTTGAGTGCGCCTCTAACTTTTATTCTCAAAAGATAAGGTCGCGAAATAATTACAGGATTTGAAGAGCGGTGTGCGGCAGCCTCCGTCACCAGGCGATGACTAATACCAGGAAAAATTGCAGTAATTTTTAGACTGGGTTCAGAAAGGCAGCGAGTCCTAAGAACAAAAGGCGTGTTCAGAGTCCTGGGAGATGTCACATGTGGCCCAGGGCCCGTGTCACCCCCTCTCCTGCTGAATTCAGGAGCCCAGTGTGAGCTGCTTCTTAAAGGGGAACGAGTCATCGTGACCTGCGGGGGGAGAGTGCAAGCCTGTCTTCTGCGAACAGTGAGCCTCAGCTCCCTCTGGGCCCCTTGGTGCCCAGGCTGAAAGGAAGGCCAGCCTCCCTGCCTCAGATCAGCAGTGAGGACCCTGGCCTCCCTTTCTTCCTTCTCCTCTTCCTCTTCCTACTCCTCCTTTTCTTTCGGTACTAGGGATTGACCCCAAGGTACTCTGCCTCCAAGTTACACCCCCAGCCCTATTTTAATTTTTTATTTAGAAACAGGGTCTCACTAAATTGCTGAGGCTGGCTTGGCGATCCTCCTGTCTCTGCCTCCCAAATACTAGGACTAGAGGGGTGAGTCACCACGCCAGCGTTTATTTTTTTATATTGAAACAGGGTCTCACTAAGTTGTTGAGGGTCTAACTAAGTTGCTGAGGCTGGCCTCAAACCTGAGATCCTCCTGTCTCAGCCTCCCAGTTACTTGAATTGTAGGTATGCGCCACCATGCCTGTCCCTGGCTGATGTTTCTTAAAGGGTCTCACTAGACTCCTGAGAGTCTCACTACTTGCTGAGGCTGTCCTCAAACTTGCAATCTTCCTGTCTCAGCCTCCTAAGTACTGGGATTACAGGCGCATGACACCATGCCAGCCTTGTTCCCTATTATTATTTTTTTTATATTGACCTTGTTCTGTTTTTATTTTGTCCTGGGGATTGCACCCAGAGACATTCTACCTCTGAGCCACATCCCCAGCCCCTTTTATTTTTTGTTTTGAAACAGCATCTTGCTAGGTTGCTGAGAGTCTTGCTAAGTTGCGGAGGCTGTCCTCAAACCTACAATCCTCCTGTCTCAGCCTCTCAAATACTGGGATTATAGGTACACACCCCCATGCCCAGCCTCATTCCTTTTTTGTGTGTGTGTGTGGTGGTACTGGGGATAGAATCCAGGGGCATTCTACCTCTGAGCTAAACCCTCAGTCCTATTTTTTTTTTTTTTTTTTTTTTGCGGTACTGGGGATTGAACTCAGGGGAATTCTACCTCTGAGCTATACCCCCAGCCCTATTTTTTATTCTTTATTTTGAAACCGAGTCTCACTAAGTTGCGGAGTGCCTCACTAGGTAGCTAAGGCTGGCCTCGAACCCAGATCCTCCGGTCTCAGCCTCCTGAATGCTGGGATTACAAGCGTGCGCCACCACGCCTGGCTCCTATCCCTATTTTTTTATTCTTTATTTTGAAACAGGGTCTCACTAAGTTGCAGAGGGCCTCACTAAGTAGCTGAGGCTGGCTGTGAACCCTGATCCTCCGGTCTCAGCCTCCCAAGTACTGGGATTGCAGGCGTGCACCTCCACGCCTGGCTCGTTCCTTGCTTTTAATGTCTACTAGGAAGGAAAGCCGCAGCGGTGGCTCGCATTCGTGGTGTGTGGTATTGCTGGTTTCCTTCCTTCCATCTCGGTGTGCCTCTGTTCACTGGAAGCTGAGCACTGTCTCTCCTGTCTGCATCCCTGTATCTGGCACTACCCGGGCATGTTTATCAAGGGAGAGAGCAAGGCGTCCTTTGGTCTGCACCCCCATTTCTCAGTGGGGGGCGTATGCGGGGACATGGCAGCAGGTCCGGCTTCCCTCCACCTGGCCGCAGCTGCCCTTGTGACCAGGCCTACTGGCTCATTACTTCTCCTGCTTTGGTGGCACCCCCTTTCCTGAGCCCTCGGGGGTCTCTAAGGGAAGATCAGAGCCCACAGAACCGGCCCAGTTCTGGCAGGATTTGTAGGCTTAGAAAACAAACCTAAGTTCCACTACTTATCTGTACTCAGTGGGGTTTTTTTGTTTGTTTGTTTGTTTTTTTGCGGTACTGGGGATTGAACTCAGGGGCATTCTACCTCCGAGCTCTACCCCCAGCCCTATTTTTTATTCTTTATTTTGAAACAGGGTCTCACTAAGTTGCAGAGTGCCTAGTGTCTCACTAGGTAGCTGAGGCTGCCCGAAAACCCAGATCCTCTGGTCTCAGCCTCCCAAATGCTGGATTACAAGCGTGCGCCACCACGCCCGGCTCAGTGTGTTTTTAAACGAAACTTTGGCTTGGCTTATGCTTCGTTTATAGAACAGTGTTATTTAATTGGGGCATTGGTAAAATAATAAAGCTGACTCCAGGGCTCTGTCCACTTGCTGTGCAAACCAGCCACGTGCCTGCTGCCCGTGGCGCTGACCTGAAGGCTTGCTGACCTCTGTGCTCCTACTCGGACCTGCAGCTTTAGAAACAGTCAAATGTCCTTTGTCCTTGAGGAGCTGCCTCGCTAGGCGGGGTTTGCAGTGTCCCCTGGTGCCTGTGCCTCATGTGGGTGAGAAGAGGCCCCCCCAGCTCTGCGCCCACACACCCAGAGCACACTGGCCAGTCTGCTTTCCCATGCATGCTGCTGTGAGCCGCCGGGCTGCTCCCTGCGCTCTCTGGATTTGGTGCTGACACCGGGCAAGGGAACTGTCTCTTCCTATAGCTGAAAATAAGCCCTTCCCTGGGGAGCTGAGTTAGCTGGATGGCCGAGGCTGGCGTTGTCGTGGCAACCTAGGACCCGGGGCAGCACCTGGCTCTATAGCTGGGGCTTCAATCTTGCAGGACTTCCCACACCGGTGTCCCTGGGACAAAGTGGAAAGGTCCTGACCCCGGCTGGACCACCTCCAGGGAAGTCAGAGTCACTGGGAGCTATAGCACCAAGGTTAGACACCTTAAGGACGCATTGTTATAAAGAAAGGTAAGAGCTGGGTGTGATGGCACACTCTTGTAATCCCAGTCCTTGGGAGGCTGAGACCAGAGGATCCGGGTTTGCGGCCAGCCTCAGCTACTTAGTGAGGCCCTCCACAACGTAGTGAGACCCTGTTTCAAAATAAAGAATAAAAAAATAGGACTGAGGGTATACTTTGGAGGTAGAATGCCCCTGATTTCAATCCCCAGTACTGCAAAAAAAAGAATAAAAAATGGACTGGGGGTGTAGCTCAGAGGTAGAATGCCCCTGGGTTCAGCCCCCAGTACCAAGAGAAAGGAAAGAAAGAAAGAAGAAAAGGGGAGAGGCTTGTGTTCTAGAAGAGACACTTCAGACACAGTCAGCAAAAGTGTGATCTTTGACTATTTCCTGGTTAGAAGAAATATTTTTTTTTTTTTTTTTGCGGCACTGGGGATTGACCTCAGGGGCATTCTACCTCCAAGCTACACCCCAGCCCTATTTTTTATTCTTTATTTTGAAACCGGGTCTCGCTAAGTTGTGGAGTGCCTCACTAGGTAGCTGAGGCTGGCTGCGAACCTGGATCCTCCGGTCTCAGCCTCCCGAATGCTGGGATTACAAGCGTGCGCCACCACGCCCGGCTAGAAGAAATATTTTGGAACCTGGCATGGTGGTGAATGCCTCTAATCCTAGTACTTGGGAGGCTGAGATAGGAGGATTGCAGGTGCAAGGCCAGCCTCAGCAACTGAAACACTTTCAAAATTAAAGATAAAAATAAAAAAATAAAATGAAGAAGAGCTTGGGGTATAGCTCAGAGGTAGAGTTCAATTCGCAGCGTCCCCCTCCCATTAAAAAACCCAAATGCTCTGGACCCAACAGGGAAAGTCGAGCAGGACCTTGTGTGATTGGCCCCGGGACCTCCTGGGTCCGTGGCTGTAGAGCAGGTCACTCTGGCGGTCAGGCTCGAGGGTCAGTGTCTGTGATTTGCTCAGAGTTCAGTACGAAGGAGTAAGCAGAACACGCAGCACGGTGTCTGCACTGGCTCCTCGTGGCCAGCGGGTCTAGTGCGGCGGCTCAGCGGTGCTCCTGCACTCTCTTCTTCTGTCTGCTCAGCAACAGCTGAGGCTGACGGTCTGGTTGGGGACCTTCTGTAGCTCGAACCTCACGGATGCGCAGCCAAAGAAAACCCTCTGGATCTCTGTGTGTGTGTGTGTGTGTGTGTGTGTGTGTGTGTGTGTGTTACGTGTGCAGTGCCGGGTGTGTGTGTGTGGGTTACGTGTGCAGTGCCGGGGACTGAACCTACATCCTCAGGCACGTGAGACAAGTGCTCTGCTCCATCCCTAGCGAAGGACTTGTGTTTTCCCAACTGGGTTCTGTTCGATTCAGTGAATATTTACCGAGGACATGGTGCTAATACTGCAGGTCTTTGGACGAGTACTGCCCTGTGTGTGCCCGTCCCGTGGAGATGCTGGAGAGATACAAGGAGGCCTGGTGGTCGCCGGGCCTTCCTCCTCTCCTCTCCTCTCTCTCTCTCTTCTCTTTTCTCTTCTCTCTCTCTCTCCTCTCTATTTCTCTCTCTCTTTCTCCTCCCTCCTCTCTCTTCCTGCTGGGGACTGAACCCAGGAGAGAATTCTACATGTGAGTTACACCCTGCAGGCCTATTTATTTATTTACTTTTTTTTGTGGAACTAGGGATTAAAACCAGGGGCATTCTACTTCTGAGCTATACCCCCAGCCCTAGTTTTTTTCTTTATTTTTATTTTTAATTTAAAAAACATTTTTAAATTTTTTTGGCAGTACTAGGGATTGAACCCAGGGGCATTCTACCTCTGAGCTATACCCCCATTCCTATTTTTTTTTTGTGGTACTGGGGATTGAATTCAGGGGCATTCTACCTCCGAGTTACACCCCTAGCCCTATTTTTTATTCTTTATTTTGAAACCGAGTCTCACTAAGTTGCGGAGTGCCTCACTAGGTAGCTGAGGCTGGCCGCGAACCCGGATCCTCAGGTCTCAGCCTCCCGAATGCTGGGATTACAAGCATGCGCCACCACGCCCGGCTCCCCATTCCTATTTTTTATTCTTTATTTTGAAACCGGGTCTTACTAAGTTGAGGAGGGCCTCATTAAGTAGCTAAGGCTGGCTGTGAACCCGGATCCTTCTGTCTCAGCCTCTCGAGTACAATCATGTGCCACCATGCCTGGCCTTTTTATTTTTGAGACAGGATCTCATTAAGTTGCTGAGAGTTTTTCATTATGCTGCTGAGGCTGGCTTCAAACCTGCTATCCTCCTGTCTCAGCTTCCCAAGTACTGGGATTACTGAAGTGTTCCACCATGTCTGGCTTTTATTTTTTCTTTTCTCACTGTATTGCTGAGGGTCTCACTAAGTTGCTGAGGCTAGCTTTGAACATGCAACCCTCCTGTCTTAGTCTCCCAAGTACTGGGATTACGGGTGTGCACCACCATGACTGGCTCAGCCACTGTGCATTTCTTTTTTTTTTCCCCCTTTTTGTGGCACTGGGAATTGAACCTGGGGGCATTCTACCCAAGCTCCACCCCCAGTCCTATTTTTTATTCTTTATTTTGAAACAGGGTCTCACTAAGTTGTGGAGGACCTCACTAAGTAGCTGAGGCTGGCTATGAACCTGGATCCTCCGTTCTCAGCCTCCCAATACTGGGATGACAAGCGTGTGCCACCATGTGCCATGATGCCCCGCCTTATTCTTTATTTTGAACAGGGTCTCACTAAGTTGCAGAGAGCCTCACTGCTGAGCCTGGCTGTGAACCTATGATCCTCCAGTCTCAGCCTCCCAAGTACTGGGATTACAGGAGTGGGCTCAACCACTGTGCATTTCTAAGCAGCTCCTGGTGCTGCCCTCCTGCTCCTGGACCACGTGGAGGAGCAAAGGGCAGCCCCGGGGGAGCCAGTGCTGGGTGAGGGTGTGGAGGAGCTCTGCCCTCCCGTAGGCCTGCAGAAGAGACGGCTCCCTTGGGAGAAGCCACGCACCTAGGATGCTCAGAGCCTGTACAGGACCTGCAGGAAAGGACTGCGCTGAGTCCCTCTGTCCAAGCGACACTGACCCAAGAGTAGCACGTCCCCTCTCTGCTGGTAGTGATGATGGGAGGTGGCCGGCAGAATGAGGTAGACAGAGCTGCTGCAAGTACCCTGGGATGTGCAGCTTCCACAGCTGGACAAATGCATACATCCTCTGCCAGCCTTTCCCCTTAGGCGCCTCAGCCTCTTACCCTTGTGTAGATGGTGTGATTGCCATTCCTAATCAGTGTGCCCTTCTTATATGAAATAAGTGCACTAGTGGCTGCCACCTGCTGGGGGAGAGGGGAAGAGGGCAACCCTCCAGCGGCCAGAGGGCTCTCTTGGGGTAATAAAAATGTCTTGAGGAAAATGGGGTTGTTAGCACACAACTCTGTGAATGTATTATACACCACTCCAAAGTATTGGGATTGTAGGTGTGCACCATCATGCCTGGCTGAATTGCACACTTCAGGCGCGGTGGCCATGCCTGTAATCTCAGTACTGGGGAGGCTGAGATAGGAGGTTCGCAAGTTCCAGGCCAACCTCAGCAACTTAGTGAGACCCGGTTTATTAAAAAAAAAAAAGAAAAAAAAAAGATCTGGGGTGTGGCTCAAAGGCAAAATGTCCCTGGGTTAAATCTCCAGTACCAACCACACACACACACACACACACACACACACACACACACACACGTTTAATTGGGTGTGGCGGTGCACACCTGTCATCCCAGTACTTGGAAGACTCACAGGAGGATTGCAGGTTCAAACACAGCCCAAGCAACTTGGTAAGATTCCCCAGGAGCTTAGTGAGATCCAGTTTCAAAATAAAAAAGGGATAGGAGCGTAGCTCAGAGGTAAAATGCCCCAGGGTTCATTCTTCAGTACCAAGAAAAGAATTATGTCATGTGAATTTCATCTCCATTAAACAGAAGGTTCTTGGTTGACTTTTCTCTAAAATTTTCCAGCTTCAAATTTTGTTCCCCCTGATGAGAACTCAGCTGTTAATGTTACTGGGACTCCCTTGTATGTGATAAGTCATTTTTCACTGAATTTCTTTTTTTTTTTTTTTTTTTTTTGCGGTACTGGGGATTGAACTCAGGGGCATTCCACCTCCAAGCTATACCCCCAGCCCTATTTTTTATTCTTTATTTTGAAACCGAGTCTCACTAAGTTGCCGAGTGCCTCACTAAGTAGCTGAGGCTGGTCGCGAACCCGGATCCTCCGGTCTCAGCCTCCCGAATGCTGGGATTACAAGCGTGCGCCACCACGCCCGGCTC
>PVLC010046182.1:0-11523 GCA_004027655.1 Graphiurus murinus | reverse complement strand
GGAGGAATCCTGTTCTGTACCTCAGGAGTCACGGCTCTGGTTCCAGTCTCGTGGGTGGCCCACAAGACAGTTCAGGAGTTCTGGGATGAGACCATCCCTGAGATTGTCCCCAGATGGGAGTTTGGAGAAGCGCTCTTTATTGGCTGGTTTGCTGGCTTTTCTCTTCTGCTAGGAGGGAGCCTGCTTCACTGTGCAGCCTACTCAATCCAAGCCCCGGGCCACTACGTTGTAGCAGAAATGCAGGATCACCATCAACAGATGGAGATGAAAAACACCAACCGGAAAGTCTAAGCCAGAGGGGTCAGTGGTATCTACTTTCCAAGGAGATGCTTGCTCAGTACTGGATTTGGTAGGAATTCCTGCTACACGGTCACCCTTCACTATGCTTCTGATTTTCTAAAATGCTTTTTCTCCCCCCTGTGGCTATTAACTTCTTAAAATAAAATTTCTTTCTAAGACTGTTAAACTACTTTTATTTTCTACTTGGAGACCAAAACCAATCAAGACCTAAGAGTAATCTCATTCATTATTGTATGAGAGTTCTCCAAATCTTAATATAGGCTCAGTGATTGCACAGAACTGGCAAATGAATCATGGTATTAGTGCTTATGTATCTTTGAAGGTACTATTCAGATGGAGATGAATTGTTCTGGCAACTGGAAATGTTACTGCTAATCACTTATTTCCTTCAGGTGTTTAAGATAACCTATAAAATTGAAACTAAGGTCTCACTGCATGTTTATTTAACGTGCATGACATTTGATTACATTAGAAAAACCTGCTGGCTCTTCACAGGCTTTCAAGGACATATTAGAAAGACATGGGACATATTACCTCCTTTTCAAATCAGAGGCCTCAGCGCTCTATGAAACCTTTTCCAAAAGCAGGCTATGTTCATTTATGCCCCTGAGCAGAGGAGGGCAATCTTGTGCTGTGGAAGACTCACGGGGAATCTGTCCCACAAACATGATTCTGCTTCTGTGTCCTGTGCTCCCTTCAGGGCCAACCTTCCCAGTCGCTCCTTGCTCTCAGCAGCCATGGGGACATGGCAGGTTGACTGCCAGGTGGGCAGCAGGCCTCTGGGGACGGCCCTTGCTCTGGGAGCTCACTGCCAGCTTAGGTGGTGAAAGGCCGCAGCACACACTCGGGAGCCCTTTGTTTCCCTTGCACAATGAAAAGTACTGTGTCTCTTTTATCGGCAACATGTAGTCTAAACAAGAAGCACTCACAACAAACTTCTGACTTGAATTCTTCATGAAGCATTTTATATTTGCTTGGTACATGGTTCAAGTAAACTCTTGTGTTTGTGCCAATCAGAGAAATTAACTGAACAATAAGCAACACTAAAATGAAGTATTAGGCAATATGTATCTTTGTTAAAAATAAAAAAAAAACCACTACATTTTTTTCCTATCAGCATGAAAAGTGCAGAAACCAAAGTTAATTATGTGATGTATTTGCATACTTTAACAAACAAGACAAATGAAAGCAGAAACATATTTAGAATTTAACCTGATTAAATATTTAGTCAGTCCTGAGCTTTTGACATTTAATACAACATAAAGCCATAGCAAAAAAACAAAAACAAAAACAAAAAACAAAACCCTTTAAATTTATTTGATTTGCATGCTACAGAGACTCAGCTAAACTTTGTTCATCTGGCTAGTGATATTCTTTTTGTACCTGTAACACTTACGATTCTGATATACAAAACTGTAATAACATACTGATAATTCAAACTCAAGGACTAAATATTACATTCTTTTTACCCTGTGCAGAACAAATTCTACCTTTTTAAGATCGTATTTATATTAAAATTCATATTTGTCCATATGGTTTTGTGATCAAGTTAGTAAAATGTTTTTGCCACTGTGAATCACCTGGGTTAGTACAAATATGGCAAGATTATTAAAGGTTGCCTATAAATACATAATACTATTGCTGATTTTTAAAGTGTGGAAAAAGGATTATATTAAAATAAGTTTGCCTCTCATATTAGAATGAACAAATTTTGTAAGACAAAACCAAAAGCCTCTTGGTCACAACTGTTAACTACCAGCCTGAGACAGATTTTATTCTTTAATACTTGTCTGGAACTTTTTGTATTACAAAAAGTTAACAGTTAATATGATGAAGACTTATAAAGCTGTAAATACTCCAATATAGCCTTTTCTATGTCAAACATTTAAAATGGCCAGAACCAAACTATATATTAAACAGAACATAAATAAGACCGTAAATAAATAAATGAGGAAAATAAAATCGTACAACTACACAAAATTCTACAAACATTTTCATGGTCAAACTAAGAAGCTGAAAACAGCTGACCTTCATTTAACTCTACATTAAATAAACTTCTGTCTTTCACATTTGACCTCGACAGGATGAATGGTACTCTTTTCCTAGTTTTCCTTAGTCATCAAACAGAACACACTGTGGGCATCCTCGAAGGACGGTACTCAGTGGCTTACTAGCTGCTTTTGTTAAAGTAGCGTCATGTCCAGTTATATCTTCCAATAAATTTGCATATTTAGTAAAAATAAAGTTTTAGGCTCAGAAACTGCTTAATTTGGACTTTGATAAAATGAACTTTCCAAACTATGCTCTAATTAGTTTCAAGAAAATAAAAATTCTTGCTAGTGAGGATTCTAGCACAGGAACAAAACTTTTTAAAAGGTGACTTTGCATTTCCAAAAACAAAACAAAACAAAAAAAACTGATGCAGTTTGCTATTAAGATAGCTAACTAAAAATTGTTTCTTCCAGTATAACAGACTGACTAATAAGTATGACTTAAATTGCCTAAGAACTATGTATTTTGAAAACCTAAAATGGCAAAGTTATGCTGAGGACTTATTTTTTAAAAGAAGTCCCTGGGTTGGGTAAGCTCAAACCCTACACTGGAGGACAGAACACTTCAGTAAGTTTACATCTTTAAACTTGTTTGTCTGGAATAGTTTCTTTTCTTTTTCTTTTACAAATGGTATACCCTATACTCTAGATTAATAACCTTCCAGGCACATTCCTTGGCTTCCCAACTACTTACCATAAGTTACAGATAGAATCCCCTAAACATGAGAGCTGCATAGTAAGTTCTAGTAAACATGAGAAACCTGTCTGATCACTATCTCTTTTACTTTTGGCAACTTTGATTCACACCCTTTCCTCTCTTCTTGGCTTCAATGAGTGAGCATAGACGAGCTCCCCTCCACGTTGCAGTCCTGCCTGTCCTCAGAGCCCAGGGTGACCACATCTTCCCCTGTGCCCTCCTCATGCCTAGGACAACTCACACTGGAACGAGGGCCAGAAGCAGCAGCTGCTCATTGCATAAGTTTCTGTGGTGTACTTTGGGGTCACTGGCACTTGCTCTCTTCTCCCTCACCCTCAGTGTCATGAATCACAAGATCAGTAGTGTGGCCAGGAGTACTGCTCCTGTGTACTCTCATATTCTTCCACTCGGTATTTTAGGGTCTTTTTTTTTTTTTTTTTTTTTTAAGAACTGGGAATCAAATCCAGGGCGGTGTACTTGCTACATCCCAGCCCATACTAGGCATTTTATAATTTAGTTTTCTTTAGACAACCATAAGAGGACACAAAGGAGAGTGTTTTAACAGTGTTCTGGCATAGGTAATGGAATGACAGAGCGCTGCCTTCAGGGGATGTGGAGCTCTGCGCTACTGCTCCTACTGACACTTTAACTTCAGCTGACAGAGCTATTCCCCAGTCTACCCAGTAGAAAACAAAGCCCAAACCACCTGCGGCACCGCGCTCCCAGCAGTCAGCTCAGGGGACAGACCCGGCCTGCCTCCAGTCCCCTCCACGCCAGGAAGCCCACTGGCCACATACACGCACTGCACTGTTTGTGCACCAGATTGTCCCATTTTTGTTGTTGGATTTTTTTTTTCTTTCTTTCTTAAACACATAAGAATTGCATTCAGAGTACTTAACAAGTTAACATGTTGAAAATCTGGTGTGAAATGAAAGTTCAAGAGTTGACAATTATGTTACAAAAAAAAAAAAAAAAAAAAAAAACCCTAACACAAATATTCAGTCTTTTGCCGTTCCTAAGATGGTGAACAGGTGAGAAACATTTGTTAAACCACGGAGTCACACGTCATCGGCCGGCAGGGATGGGATGCTTATCTTTGCTCTGGTGAAGTAGGTGATCTTCTCCCTAGAGACAGAGATGAGAGAACCAACTTTAATGCCATGCTCAAAATCCTACATTCAAATAGTCCCAATCTTTTTCTCAGGTAGAATTCTATTTAAAATCAACAGGGCCTTTGACATGAAGGAGAGCATCTGTTCTGGCCATGGTAAATCACCTACAGACCAAGCCAGTAAGCCTCCTTTTTGGGGATTGCCAGCCTAAGAATATTCTCAATTCAGGTACTTCTAAACCAGGTAGTAGGGGACTCAAAAAGGCCAAAATCCTGCAGGGAAACTTCCCGGTGCCCTCACAGAGGAGTCCGTAATACCAGGGAAATTCTTTAAAGTCAACACCACGCTGCAGCAGGGACAGCCTGTGAGAGATGCCCTGACTCCCATGGATACCCATCCCACGGGGAGAAGGTGGCCTGCATCCTGAAGCAGGGAGAGGGAGAAGCAACTTGCAAGGGGAGCCTGAGAGCGACGGGGAAGGGGGGCTCACACGTTAGCAGTGTGAGCAGACGTAAGGTATTAGGGTTGAACGGTTACCAAAGACATTACCAAAGAGCAGTCTGCCTATCTTTCCATGAAACTTAGGTGCATTCCATCAGTGCCTAAGTTCTGGGGTGCATTCCAGGGAGGGCCTCACTGGGAGCAGCAGACCTCCTGGGAATTATGGTCTCCTGGAGGAGGAAGTGCAGTGCTAGCAACGAGGACTGAGTGGTGATGTTCTTTTTTTTTTGGTACTGGGGATTGAACTCAGGGGCATTCTACCTCCGAGCTATACCTCCAGCACTATTTTTTATTCTTTATTTTGAAACAGGGTCTCACTAAGTTGCACAGTGCCTCACTAGGTAGCTGAGGCTGGCCATGAACCTGGATCCTCCAGTCTCAGCCTCCCAAATGCTGGGATTACAAGGGTGCGCCACCACGCCTGGCCGGTGGATGTTCTTAATACTAACAAAAGGAAGAGTAGAAACACTGAGGACACAGGGAGCAGAGTTATTTCTGTGGCATATTGTGCTGTAGGTTAGTTCAATTCCATGAAAGATAAGAATTCAAATATTCAAGAGAGTGTGGGCATGATGTTGGTGTAGGCACATTTGAGAACACTTGTTTTGGAATACCTGAATTAGTTGCCAGTGCCTACATCTGACATAGGTCACATAAAACGCTTGAATTCTAACTTCTCTTGGAGAGCCAAAAGGCCGGGCAACACTGGGCTCTGGGGTTCCAAGTGAGACAAGCAGGTGGGCTGGGCAGCACCTGCTCAGGAGGCAGAGAGTCCTCACCCCACTGCTCCTCAGTCTCTCAGCACCCCAGGCCAGGTGCCAATGCCCATGCACAGCCTCGGGATGATACCATACTTCTGGTCCATCCCACTTACTATCTGGCTGGTGGTATCAATGGTTTTGTTTCTTAAGGGAGCCAATAATGTTTATGCATTCTTTGTTTTGACTGTAGCAACAACTGGGAGTTGTAACATTTTCCACACTAGACACTTTACTCTGAAAGTGACCACAGTGCCAATGGCACAAGATTCTTGTTACTATCTCACATTCTAAAAAGCAAGCAACAGTACTCCCCACAAGTCACAGATGTGATGCTCTAGCAGAGTGGAGGCAGAAATAACCCATCTCTTTCCTATAAAAGGTCACATAAAAGCTGGGCAGGATGAGGCATGCCTGTAATATTAGTACTTGGGAGGCTAAGATGGGAGGATCCAGGTTCATGGCCAGCCTCAGCTATTTAGTGAGGCTCTCTGCAACTTAGTGAGACCCTGTTTCAAAATAAAGAATAAAAATTAGGGCTGTGAATGTAGCTTGGAGGTAGAATGCCCCTGGGTTCAATCCCCCAGCTCTGGGAAAAAAAAAAGTCACATAAAAAATAAAGACTCTGCTCATTCTTCCTCTTCTTCCGTTTCCTCACTTCTGGACTCAAGTTGCCAAATTACAGCATTTGCCCCCAACACCTTCCTGCAACCTCACCTCCTGCCTCATGCCAAGTCCCGCCCTTCAACACTACCCCTGCTGTACCCGGCAGCCCGTTTTCCCTCTGCCTTCAAAACATGCTCTCCCTTACTTCCCTAGTTCTTACATTTGTTCTGCTTCGAGCCCTTCAGTTGCTGCTGCCCAGAGGGTCTCCTTTCCTGGCCACCTTTTCACCTTTCTGGGATGGGATGTCTGGCTGATTTCCACAGATGGAATCACCATATTGAGGCTGAGACTCCCAGTTTTGATCTCCTACCTGACCCTTATGCCTGGCTTTAGATTTTGGTTCTGGCTTGACTACTGGCTGCAGTTACCTGGCTGTCCAGTCGGCGTGGCTCACTTGGTATGGTTTGGAGAGGGACTCAGTGGCCTCACTGCACGCCTGCTCCTCTCTCTGCTTCTCAGTCTGGAGTGCGGGTGACAAAGCGGCACCCTCCCTCTATTCCCCTCACATCCACTTCACTGGCCTCCCCTTGGCAGCCCCCCCCCCCCCACACTTTCCATGATGCCTTCAGTATCTGCCTCCCACAAAATCTATCCCCACCACTGACTCCTGTGCTTGGAGATTTCATTGGCTTCTTCACTATCTAAACCACAGATGAAAATCTTCACTGTAATATCCAAAGTCTTGTGTGGCCAGAGGTCAGCTCTACCCAAGACTTACTGGCCAGCAGCTGCACTATACTTAGGCTTTGGCAGTGACCTCAAGTGCTCTGTGCCTCTGTCCATGCTGTTTCTCCTGCCCTGATGCCCTACTCACACCCACCACTGAGAGTTGACTCACCCTTCCATGATGGGCTCAAATGCTGTTTCTCCTCTAGCCTCCCCGCTACCATCTGTAGCCTCTGCGCCGCATGGGTTTAGATTACTCCTGCCTGCTCTCACAGGTCCTGGCTCATCCCCGTTGGCTCTGGCCACATGGCTGTGCTGACCTGGGTGCCTGCCTGTCTCCTGTGGACTGGAGCCCTCTAGAAGAATATGTCCTTTGGCTTTCTATTGCAGGGCCCAGCACAGAGGGAAGCTTATGGGGTGTCCAAGAATGTCTCCGAAATGAACAAAAAAACCCCACATGACTTTCCTATACCCCCTTTGTATGCTGGGTCAAACTTTCTCAAGGGGATGTGCTACTGCTCCTCAGAATTGGGGACCTGGGCTCTTGGGGAGCTGGCTTTAATCATGGCTAGAACTGCCAGCTGAGTCTGTCCCTCAGAAAGGGGCTAATGCACAGCTATGTAGTCAAGCTGAGCAACAGCCTGACACTAACTTTCACTACTTTCTGCAGTGAATTCCTACAGAATTGGAGTCTGAGGACAATCTGAAATCTGTCCCTGCAGGCCATTTACCTGAAGGACTGCACCTGTCGAGGCACCTTCCGGCTCTGCTCTCGAAGCCGACACACATCCTTAGAGACTTGCCTCATCAATTTCTCCGCATTCAAGTCTTGCTTCTGTTCTTCTTTTGACTGTTCAGCCTGGAAAAGGAAGTAAAAACACAAGAAATGCACAGAACATTAATTAGAAATACCTGAGGACATGCTACTGGGCTTGAGAGACTGAGGCTAATGTCAGGCAGGTAAGCTAGGCAGCCAGTGGTGTCTCTTTCCATCCGTCGGGGGTCAACACCCACACACTCAGCTCATTGAGTGACTCCATCTAGAATTTCACTGGAAGGACTCTGAGGAGGTAATAGGGAAGTAGTCACAAGATGACAGCTGGTGCATGCCTGTAATCCAAGTCCTAGAGGCTGACATAAGAGGACACAGGTTTAAGGCCATCCTCAGCAACTTAGCAAGGCCTTGTTTGAAAATAAAAAATAAAATAGGGCTGAGAGTATAGGTCAGAGGTAGAATGCTCCTGGCTTCAGTCCCCAGTAACACACACACACACACACACAAATATAATGTCACCTGTGGAGTTCTTTCTCTATTCTAAGTTTGCTTAGAGTTCTTATAAAAAATAGGTATCAAATTTTGTCAAAAATTTTTTCTATATCTGTTGATATGATTGTGTGATTTTTTTTTTTAGCACATTCATGTAATGGATACATTAATTGATTTCAAATGTTGAATAAGCCTCGCATACCTGCGATAAACTCCCCTTGGTCATGGTGTACAATTCTTTTTTTTTTTTTTAGGTACTAGGGATTGAACCCAGGTGCATTCTACCTCCGAGCTATACCCCTAGTCTTATTTTTTATTCTTTATTTTGAAATAGGCTCTCATTAGGTTGCAGGAGGGCCTCACTAAGTAGCTGAGGCTGGCTACGAACCCATATCCTCAGGTCTCAGCCTCCCAAGTACTAGGATTACAAGTATGCACCACCACGCCCAGCTTGTACAATTCTTTTTATACATTGCTGAATTCTATTTGCTAATATTTTGTTAAGGATCTTTACATCTACGTTTATGAGAGATACTGGTCTGCAGTTTTCTGTTTTGGTTGTTTTAAATAATTCTATCCATTTATTTAGAGAGAGGATTTCTCAATGTTGCCTAGGCTGGTCTTGAACTCCTGAACTTAAGTGATCTTCCAGCTGCAGCCTCCTGAATAGGTGTGTGCCACTATACCTGGCTGTAATTTTCTTTTCTGTCTCTCTGGTCTTGGTATTAGGGTAATACTGGCCACAGAGAATAAACTAGCAAGTATTCCTTCTGATTCAATCTTCTGGAAGAGACTATAGAGAATTAATATAGAATAATATTTATTCCTTAAATGTTTGGTAGAAACCATCTAGGGCTGATGCTTTCTGTTTAGGAAGGTTATTAGTTATTGATTCAATTCCTTTCTTTTTCTTTCCTTTTTTTAAAAAATTTGGTGGTTCTGAGAATTGAATCCAGGAAGAGCATTTGGCCTCTGAGCCATGATCCAAGCCCTATTTTGTTTTTTATTTTGAAACAGGGCTCACTAAGTTTCTGAGGGCCTTGCTAAGTTGATAAGGCTGGCCTTGAACCTGCGCTCCTCCTATTTCGGCCTCCCAAGTACTTTATTCTTGGCTCAATTTCTTTTTTTACAAATTTTTTTTTTTATTGGTGCATTGTAATCATACGTCTTTGTTAAGCTGGTAGAGGCATACATGTACCCATTTCTCATTTAACCCTTCCCCAATTCCTGCCCCATTCCCTTGCCCTCCTTCCTTCTTAAGTTCAGTTTAGTGATTGATATGTTTGTGAAAGTACATCATGTGCATTAGGGTGTCCCCCCCTCCCATCACCTTCAGTTAAGTCACCTTCTTTGCTCACCTAAGGTTTCTCCTTCTTTATCTGGAGTCCGTCTTATGTCCCACTTTCTCCCTAGCTTCTGCATATTACGGGGAGCATATGATTTTTTACTTTTTGTGACTGACTAATCTCACTTAACATAATGTTTTCCAGTTCCATCCATTTCCCTGCAAATAACATGATTTTGTTCTTCTTTATGGCTGAGTAAAATTCCATTGTGTACATATCCCATAGTTTTGTAATCCATTCATCTATTGATAGAATCTTGGCTGGTTCCATAGTTTGGCAATTGTAAATTGTGCAGCTATAAACATAGATGCACATGCATCAGACTGATAGTTTGGTTTCCATTCTTTTGGGTAGATACCCAGAAGTGGTATTGCTAGATCATATGGTAGGTTCATTCTCATTTGTCTCAGAATCTTCCATACTGTTTTCCAAAGTGGTTGCACTAATCTGCAATCCCACCAACAATGTATTAGGGTTCCCACTTTTCCACACCCTCACCAGCATTTGTTGTTGTCCGTGTTTTTTATGATTGCCATTCTAACTGGGGTTAGGTGAAATCTCAAAGTAGTTTTGATTTTCATCTCTCTGATTGCTGATATTGAACATTTCCTCATACATTTATTGGCCATTTGTATTTCTTCTTTTGTGAAATGTCTATTTAGATCCTTTTCCCATTTTTTGATTGGGTTATTTATTTTCTTAGCTGTGATTTTCTTGAGTTCTCTGTATACTCTAGATATTAGTTCTCTATGAGAAGAGTAGCTGGCAAAAATGTTCTCCTACTCTATGGGTTCTCTGTTGAGGTTCTTGATAGTTTCCTTTGCTGCACAGAAGCTCTTCAATTTAATGCAATCCCATGTATTGATCTTCGAGTTGTTTATGCCTTTGGAGTCTTGTTGAGAAAATTTTTACCTGTGCCTATGTGTTGAAGTGTTGGGCCTATGCCCTCTTCAAGTAGCTGCAAGGTCTCCAGCCTAACTTCCAGGTCTTTGATCCACCTTGAGTTGACTCTTGTGCAGGGTGAGAAAGGGGTTTATTTCCATTTTCCTACATATGGTTAACCAGTTTTGCCAACACCATTTGTTAAAGAGGCTATCTTTTTTCCAGTGTATATTTTTGGCTCCTTTGTCAAAAAACAATTGACTTAAGCGTGTGGGTTTTTTTCTGAATTTTCTATTCTACTCCATTGGTCTATGTGTCTGTTTTGTGCCAATACCATGCTGTTTTTATTACTGTGGCTTTGCAGTATAGTTTGAAGCCAGGTATTGTGATGCCTCCTGCATGGTTCTAGTTGCTAAGAACTACTTTGGCTATTCTGGGCTTTTTGCTGTTCCAAATGAATTTAAGGGCTGATTTTTCTATGTCTGCGAGGTCTCGGTAATTTAATGGGTATCACATTGAATCTGTAGATCACTTTTGGGAGGATGGCCAATTTGATGATATTTATTCTGCCTATCCAAGAACATGGAATATCTTGGCTCAATTTCTTTAATAAATACAAACCTATTTTGTTTGTCTACTCCTTCTTGTGTGAGTTTTGGCCAACTGTATCTTGTAAGAAAGTCGTCCATTTCACCTAGGTTATTAGATGTGTTGGCAGAGTTGTTTACATTATTCTTTTATTATCCTTTTAGTGTTCATGGGATCTGTAGTGATGCTGCTTCCTTCATTTTTGATATTAGTAATTTAACTATGTCTTCTTCATTTTTTCTTAGTTAGCCTGGTTACTAGCTTATGAAGTTAACAGATCTTTTGAAACAACCAGCTTTTAGTTTCATTGATTTTCTATATTGATTTCCTACATTAAATTTCATTCATTTCTGCTCTAATCTTTATGATTTTATGCTTTCTATGGGTTTAGTTTGCTCTCCTTTTTCTGGGTTGCCAAGGCAGAAGCTTACATTATTGACTTAAAATCTTTCTTCTTTTCTTTTTTTTTTAATTGTAATAATTCGTGCTTTGTATGTATACATCTTTGTTAGGTACGAATTGATAGAGACAAATGTGCACACATTTCTCATCTGACCCCTTCCCCAATTCCCATCCCGCTCCCTCGCCCTCCCTCCCTCTCAAGTTCAGTTCAGTGAGTGACCTTGATATAATTGTGTAAGTACATCATGTGCCTTAAGATGCCCCCCGCCCCCCCCCCCCCCCCCCCC
>PVLC010046181.1:0-11524 GCA_004027655.1 Graphiurus murinus | reverse complement strand
ACCCCACTGTGCACCTCCTTGCCGTTCACCCACCAGCTCAGCTCCACGTGGTCGGGGTAGAAGCCCGTGGCCAGGCACACGAGGGTGGCCTTTTGTTTCCGGGCGATCTCTGCTTCTGATGGCTCAAACACAGTGACCTTGGGTAGGGTCACGTTCCTCAGGTCCTCTGGAAAGTGAAGAGGGGTAGGGAGCAGGGCTGTTTTGCAACGTCATCCTAATAGCTGGGCTTTGAGCATGGCTCGGCCCACTGGAATTCTGCAAGGCAGGCAATGCCAAAAGAAGGAATACATGGCATTTCCCACTTTGCATTATTATATTCTGGAAATTTGGAGTGCTTTGGGTTTTGCTTTCACATTAATTACAAAGAAAAAATTTCCTAGAGACACAGGATGGCTAAACGGATTGTGATTCATCAATGGTAGCTAAAAAGAACAATGCCTCAGCTTGACTCAGAGATATTCATTAACCCTCAACAAACATCAGGAATTGACCCTCACAAGCCTAGATACAAACCAAAGGAACTTAGGTCTATTATTTGTTATCTGTGAGTAAAGAAAGCTTTAAGACAGCTTCTCTCTCTCTCTGAAACACCTCCCCCTTGTCTTCACCACTCTTTAGCTGCCTGACAGGAGCTGAGCAAATAGTGAGATTTAATTTAATGAATAGAATTTCCTCTCTGTTGTTAACCTTTAACACTGTTTTCATACTAAAAGAATTTTTATATACATATTGTATTCTGTAACCTTTGCTGTTTTCTTAATCCCACCAAATACTATGGGAAATAGCTTTTCTAGTTAAAGATGTACCCACTCAACTTTAGGAAAAAAGAAGTCCGTAAAAATTCCTGTTCTGTATACCTTGTTGTGAGAGATACTATAAAAACCAGTGATGACATGAATTAAACAGCTACGTTCCAACACTACATTGGGTGTGAGCGTACTCTCCCGACCTTGTCTTGATCCCCACCTAAGGAGGGACCCCCCGGCCCTGTTGCCTCGAGGACTGGCCTCTGACACTGCTTTCTGACCCCTGTGGGCCTGGTAGGGATTCAAGAGAGAGAGAGAGAGAGAGAGAGAGAGAGAGAGAGAGAGAGAGAGAGAGAGAGAGAGAGAGAGAGGAAGAGGGAAGGCAGGTGATTACAAAGCAGAATTACATCTAGTCACAGGTACTGTTTACTTTGGGGTACTGTCCCATTCCTCTTTAATTCTCTTCCTCTTCATTTAATGTTCATTGTATTAATCCTATAACCAGGCCTTGCCTGCTGTCTCTCTGCCCTCCTGAAGTGGCCTTAGGAACAACACTGCCTAATATTTATGTGATGTCCCTTCATTAACATTATTCAATTTCTCCTCCATCAATAAGATCTTGCCTGTCTACTTCTCACCATTTTAGCTAGTAGTTACTTAAAGGCAGCCTTGGTTCAAAATCAGAACAAGATCTGAAATCTTAGAATTGACTGTGCCTATCAGTGCGACTCCGGGACAGTCCCTTTAATGTCTCTGCATCATTTTGTGAAGTGAGACTCACAAAACTGACTTTTCCAGAAGAGGCGTGAAGGTTAAATGACATAAGAATTCAGAATGCCCCATCCCAAACCAGGTCACTACTATTTGAATCCTAAGGGCCAAGGAAGAGGGGGAATTGGGATGGCAGAGACACTTTAGGGGAGGGTACCTTCTTCAGATGGCCATATACAGATGACCTATTTTTATGTGGTCATGTGAGGGCATCCTTCCAGTGTACAGTGTATTCATGAGAAGGTGAGGTTTTCAAACATTTTAATCATCCCATCAATTTTCTGCCTCTAGTGCCACCTGAGTATCCTTCCTGTCCTTCACTTTCCTTGATTATTATTTTTGTTTGTTTCTTAGCAATTCTGTTAAGATGAAGACATATCTTTCTTATGAGAACCTATTCATTCCCAGTGTCCAGGACTCTGGAGAAAACCTGTCCTAATCCTTCCTCACTTTTCTATGGAGGTGATCTCCTTTCAGAGCTCTGTCTGGGGGTGGCACCTGCACACTCCTATTCAGGACCCCGTGCATGGATCGATGCTTTGCGGACACCATTTCCGAATTCTAAATAATGTGCAGCAGGAGCCCCCACATCTTCACTTCAAGCTGGGCATGCAAATTATGTAGCTGGTCCTGTCTCCATGCTGTTAGCCTCTTCTCACCCCGACTCCTTCGTTGATAATTCTCTATGCTCCCAGGTCCTAACTGGCTGAGCCTCGGATGCAGTGGTGATATCCTCGCTTCCGTCTACAGTGCTTGGTTTTATCAACCTTTCTGCTCTCGGCTTGTTTATTTTCACTCTGTCTCTGGGATCCTCGCCTTCCGGGAGTACTGACCCCTTCACTCAGCAAAAGCTTAGTCCCCGTTGCAAAAATTAAAGCTGTGCCTTGAGCCATATGTGCTGTTCCTGGGCAGGACAAACTCAGCAGACCTTTGCCACACCTGGGGACCCTGCTCCTACAGCTTTGTGGCTCAGCTGGGCTCAGCCAGGCTCCTGTGTGTGGGAATGCCTGCAAGGGGGCAGCCTGCCTGTGTGGACGTCCCTGTGTGTGCACCAGCTCTTGGCATGTGCTCTGCTGTGGGCTGGTTTCACCTCAGGCAAAACTGAGCTTTTAACCTCTTCTCAACCCACCTCTCCCATTTCTATATTCCATAGAACCGGAGTTTCACGTGTTAACTTCCTAAAGTCACCACCAAGTCATCAAAGAGCCCAGGATGGGAACCTCACCTGATTCTAAAGTCTCAGTGTTTTTCCACCCTAGCTGGTCACAGGAATCCAGAAATTCTTCTGGACTCTCTTTAGTGTAGCTGAGCCCCATGGATTCAGCTTAGCAACAGCTCAACCACAAATGCTGCCTGTAGTGTGTTTATCACATCATCCAGGTACACATACCACCACTGAGTTATCCCTTATCCCTGACCTCGGGGTTTTCATCACCACATGACATTTAAGGTCCTTTGTTCCTCAACAACCTAAAATCTTCCAGGGAATTTTCCTTACCTCCCAGGCAAAATAACTGCATTTTGCGCTGGGCTGTGACAAGTGAACTCCCTGCAAGTCGGGGCTGTTTAACCTAGTGTGTGAATGATGGAGATTTTAGGGCAGCAGGGACAGACGATTCATGGCTTGGCTGACCAGCCAAGGGGAAATGTGGATACTGGGCCCCTGTCTCTGCTTTAGGGGGTCCCCAGCTTAGCAAGAAAGAGTCTGATGGCTTTAACTCTAATTTCAAATCTATCATGCCAAACAGTAGGTCAACAAAACTTGGCTGGTTAATTTTTTTTTTTTAATGGGGTCTCACTAAGTTGTGAGGACCTCGCTAAGTTGCTGAGGCTGACAGCTAACTTGCTATCCTCCTGTCTCAGCCTCCCAAGTTCTTGCTTCTTTACTGGCTCATGTTAATGTGCTTTTCTTGTTGGCTTCCATTTAGCTTTTTTCTTCTCTCTTCAACTGACCCTGATCCGACTAATTTCTGCCTCTGCCCAGAGCTATTTTGTGCTAAGCTCTGCAAACACCACCGACTCAACTCCTATCTGCCATTCCCTACTCATATAGTTCATTTGTTTATTTATTTGCTTCTTAGTAGCAGATATAACCGCTTCTACCTATTCCCCAAACCAGGTCTGCCCTTCTGTCTTTTTTTCCTAGTTTAGTGGCTCCCAGAGTCCTAAGAAATCTCTCTTCCACCGCTCACCCTGTCTCTAAACACCTCAGTAAAAAGAAATTGGAAACCTCCCTTGTCCTAGTCCTCTGTCCGAGTTCCCAGACCCTACCCCACCCCCAGCCTACCCCACAGTCCTCGGAGAAGCCGGCAGGTGAAGTTGCCTAGCTGACCCGCGATCACCAATTCCCCCGGGGGCTCCCAGCTCCCATTCACCCCACAGCTCCCCCAGGGACCCAGCGGCAGAGGCTGGAAGGTTTTGGGAGACGCGCGAATCTCACCTACGACCGTGAGTCTGGTGCCGGGACCGAAGTACTGCTCATACGAGCACAGAGGCACAGCCCCACACGCAAACTCCGGCGGCGCCGAGAGTTATTTCGCATCCCCGGCCCCAGCCGTGGCTCGGAGCTCCGGGACCTTCTCTGCACCGCCAAACAGGTGCAGAGGAGCAGGGAGAGCCTCAGGCCGCGCCACATTGCTCTCCGACCCTGCACCCAGGCTGCGGGTCCCCAGGACACTCACCCAGTACGATCAGCCGGCTGCCAGCCCCGAAAGTCTGGGCAGCGGCTGCAGAGCACAGCCCGGGGGCTCCCCACAAAAACCGGACCCCGAGCAGCCCCGGCCCGCCGCCCCCCGCGCCCCGCTGCTCACCTAGCACCAGGAGCCGCGTGCCTGGCCCAAAGTACTGGGTCTCTCGGTTCACGGCCCCCGAGTCCCGCACAAAAACCCGCGCGGCGATCCCGCCCTGGCCCCAAGCGTCCCGGCTCACCTAGCACCGTCAGCCGGGTACCGGCGCCGAAGTACTGAGTATTTTGGCTCACAGCCTCCGGGCGCGGCACAAAAACAGACCTGGCCATCCCCATCCCCCGCGTCCCCGGAGCGCCCTCACCCCCACCCCCTGCTTGCCCGCGAGACCCCCGCTTACCGAGCACAGTCAGCCGGGTCCCTGGGCCGAAATACTGAGTGTCTGTGCTCACAGTTTCCAGACCCAGGACAAAAACCGGCGCTGCCTACTCCCGGCGCCCCAGCCCCGGCCCTGGCCCCCACCAAAGCGGAGTATTCCCTCCTCGCCCTCTCAGAACCCAGGCCTGAAGTCCTGCGGCCCCGGGGATGAGCAGGGCGCCTCTCAGCGAGGTCCCAGAGGGTGTTGAGCAGCTGTCCACCTCTCTCCATCCCACCCCAGGGCCCCGCAGCTGCCTTCCTTACCCAGCACCGTCAGCTTGGAACCATCACCAAAGAAGAGCTGCCCTGTGTTCCACACAGCCCTGGGGATCCTGGTGCAAACCTCCCGCCTGCCCTGCCTTGCCCAGTGAAGGGATGGTCCCAAGCCAAGCTAACAGGGCTCAGGGGGTCATCCAGGCTGAGCAGCCCACCTTCCCTCCCACTGAGAGCAGCTTTCTTACCTAGCACTGTGAGCCGGGTCCCTGACCCAAAGTGCTGCTCAGTATTGGAGCACAGTGGGAAGTGGCTGCCAAGAATTCCTCTTCCTCCTCCACCTCCCTTAGCGGGGCTACTGGCTTACTCTCCCTCTCCTTCCTGGGCCTTCCTTTTCCCATCTTCACACTTAGCTGGACATTGTAATCTGACCATTGCAGAGGTCACCCCCAATTTGCAGGAGAGAATCAACTTGTCTTGGGGTTTAATAAAGGGAACTTGAAATCTGACGGGGTACTGGGTACGGTTGGGCAGCCTGGCCTTGGAAAGTGTTGCGGACTAGACCCTCCCTCTTACTACATATATATGACTTGTAGCCTCTGGGACCTCAGTTTCTTCATCTGAAAAATGGGAGATCTTTCCTACAAGGTTTTTTATAAATTCTTAATAAGTGAGGCATGCCCAAGTCCTTTGCCTAGGGCAAGTTTTGTGAAGCATGGTGACAGTGATGGGGCTGTGCTGCCTTGGCCTTCCCATTCCTGGGAAGCTGGCTGGGACAGGGAGAGGCACCAGTTTCCAAAGAGTCCAGGGTCCCTGCAAGAACATGGCAGGGGCCAACTTCACAGACCTCTCCCTGTCCAGCAGCTGCATTCCTTGGGCCAGGAGGGGACATTTTCTGGGGCAAGGCTTTTTGTAAAGGCATCTCCTCCACCTGAATCATCGTGCCCCCCCCCCAGTCCCCACAATGTTACATCATGATACAAAAATGTTTCCTCCCCTCTGGCCCCCCTCCCCCCAGCCTCTGGGCAGAGGCAGGAAGTGCAGGTGGCAGAGGTTAGTCTGACTGTGGGGGCCTGGGAAGACAAGCTACAAGGTGAATTTAAACTGGGGAGGGGCTTGGGGAAGGCCTTGGTGCTAGTGGTGGTGGTGGTGATGGGGGGGGCAGAGTGCCCCTCCCTGGACCACGTGCCACCTTGGGAAGAACATCTATGTCACTGGGGCTCCCTTCTGGGGCTTTCTGTGCCCACCTGCTCAGCCTAGCATTTATAGTGAAGGGGATGGGCGGGGCAAAGGGTGAAAGGGAAGTCCACAGAGCAGGTGATGGCAGAATTGTGGCACAAGGACCAACAACTCAGAAGTCACTGTAATTCCCCACTGCTTCCCAGAAAAAGCCCGAATTTCATATTCATTCATTCCGCAAGTATTTTTTCAATTTTTAAAAATTATTTTATTGTTGCACTGCATGTATACATCATAATGAGGTTCTATGTGTTAAAAACATACATGCACGTAACTCTTTGTGTGTTTCCCTCCACATCCTGCCCCACCCTGTGAGATTGGTAGTAATACCTTCACATATGGCCATGGTATTATCTGAACTATTTCCTTCCTCCGTCCTCCCTCTTTCTCTCCCTAACTCTCCTCCCTAAGCCCCTTCGACTACTCTACAGATCTATCTCTCTACATTATGTAAAGTCCTTTATGCTTCCTATTTTCTCTCTAGCTTCCACATATGAGAGAAAACATACCACCCTTGACTTTCCAAGACTGGCTGATCTCACTTTGCCTAATATTCTCCATTTCCACCCATTTTCTTGTAAGTGAAAAAAATTTGTTCTTTTTTCTATGACTGAGTAGAATTCCATTGTGTGCATATACCACATTTTCTTTATCCCATTCATCTGTTGAGAGACATCTGGGCTGGTTCCATAATTTGGTTATTGTGAATTATGCGACTATAAACATGGATATGTTTGTATCACTATAGTATTCTGACTTTAATTATTTAGAAAATATACTGAGGAGTGGTCTATCTGGGTCATACGGTGTTCCATTCCTAGATTTTTGAGAAGCTTCTTCGTAAAGATCTCCATAGTGATTGTACTAATTTACACCCCCAGCCACAGTGTTTGAGACGCTATTTCTCCACTTCCTTGGCAGCGTTTGTTATTGTTTGTATTCTTGATGATTATCATTCTAACTATAGTTAGGTGGTAACTCAGTGTAGTTTTGGTTTTCATTTTCCTGAATACTAGAGGTGTTGAACATTTTTTCATATATTTATTGGCCAATTGTATTTTTTCTTTTGAGAAATGTATTCAATTTTTATTGGTTTATTTTTATTTTATTTTATTATTTTGGTACTGGGGATTGAACTCAGGAACATTCTACTTCCAAGCTATACCCCCAGCCCGGTTTATATAGTCTAGATGAGCATCTACTATGTGTCAGGTCATATGTTGGTTGAAATATTTATAAGAGTCCTTTTTCAGAGTGCCATATACCAACCTGCAGTCTCAGCCTTAATTTTGACTACTCTGACCTTTGAACCTTGCACCCAGCTAACTGCATGTATTTAGAAGTACCTGACCATGTTGTTGGGCTTTTATTCATATCCCTGGCTGGCATTACCACTTTCAACGGTAGGTAACCATGGCTGGTTCTTTCTTTGAAGAGCCTGCCCACCTCCTCCTCATGTTCTCTGATTATAATCTTCTCTGATTATACCAGTCAAAAGTTGAGTGCAGTTTGACTTCATGTTAGCTCACATTGTTATTTTGAGGCATTGCCTTGTATTTCAGCCCTTTCTGTTCATGACTTAGCCTCCTTGTGAACTGGGAAGCTTCCTGGGGTTGTGGTTTGGATTTCTTTATTTTCATGGAGGTCACTGAACCTGTGTTGAATGAGTGAGGGAGTGTATGCATGTGTGTGTGTGTGTGTGTGTGTGTGTGTGTGTGTGTGTGTATGTACATGTGTTTCTATATGCACAGAAACACATTTGAAGGCATGCATGTGTTGCAATAGAGAGGAAAATCTTATGTGGCGCAGTCCTATAAATGAAAAGGCAGAAGTCTATTTCAGGAAGACCTGCTGGTAATGGCTGCCCCTGAACTGATTCACATTGGGATCACTGATTTATTCAAAGTTACCAACCTGACGTCTACAAAAAACTGGGGTACCAGGCCATATTGCAGGGACACTGTCATAAAACACCCATTTGTTATAAAAAGTGACAGTCCAATGGGATTGTCAGGCAAGATGTAGTTTCCATCAAGTGTGTAAGTATCAGGAAGGAGCTGTGCACAGGCACTAGGATGACAAAGTACAGGGAGTATTTAATCCAGTCTCAGGGGAGTAAGAGGTAAGGATTGGGCAGCAAATGACCAGAAAAGGCTTTCTGGAAGGGGGTAGATTGAAGCCAAATCTTGACAAGATTATGAAGGGGGTTGCGGCGTTACCTTAACCAGTAAGGTCTAAGAGCAAGGCTCGGCCTGCTAAATAAGGGACGTGTGACATTTCTTGCTTTACATTATTTTATTCTGGAAATTTGGGCTTTGCTTCCACATTAAAAGATTTTTTAAGAGGCTCAGGATGCTGTACGGATTGAGTCATCAAGGAGAACAAAGGCCTAAGCCTGACTCAGAGGTATCCATTAACTCTACAAATACCGGCAGCTGAGTCAAGAGAACTTAGGTTTCTTATCATAAGTAAAGGAAGCTTCAAGACAGAGAACTTGCCAAACTTTCCGCTTACCTAAAACTTATTAACTAGCTACCTTCTAGCTGCCTGAGCAAATAGGAAAGATTTATCTAATGAATAGTTCTTCTTTGCTTTTAACCTTTAACCCTGCTCTCTACTAAAAGAATAATTCATTTACACTTTTGTATTTTTGTGAACTTCTGTTGCTCCCCTAATCTTAGCAAACACTATAGGAAATAGCCTTTCTAGTTAAAAATATACCCACTTAACTCTAGGGAAAAACAAGGCTGTTAAAATTCTTGTTTTTGTATACCTTGTTGTAATGAGCATAAATATCACTCATGAGATGAATTAAAACAGATGCCTCTTAACATACATGGTGTGTAAGCATACTCTCACTCGCTCTCAACCTCGTCTCAATCTCCACCTAACGAGGGACCCCCAGGCTCCACGGCTTTGAGGCTTTGAGGACTGGCCCCCAGCAGGGGGTTACCAAAGGAAGAAGAGAGCTGTGTTATTCCTGCCGGAGCAGGTAAGACTGGCATGTGTATGTAAGAAGCTCAGGGTTCCTAGATGGGAAGAGTATTGAAGAGTGAGGTGGAATACATCATTGGGTCTTTATACTGTCTTAAGGGCTGGGACCCTGTCACCATGGTGACAATGAGAAAACAGTTTCTGACAGATTCCTACAAGTAGAAATTGGGGGCTGATTCTTGATTTTAGGGAACTTTATTTTCCATCCTTCCAGGTGCTCAGAGGATATTTTCACACTCATTTAATTCACTAGAAAGAAACTTATTAATAGATTTGTAACTTCAACTGGAAGACGCATCTTCCGTGGAAAGTAAGTTTCTGAGACAGTGCGTACTCTTCTCTGCTGGGAAATCTATTTAGTGAACAACTGGAGACTCCTTACTTTAGGATCTGGCTGAAGGGGAGGTGGGTGACATTTATGGAGCCAAGCCTTGTCAGCAATGGTACATGACCCGTTGGTGGGTGGACACGTTTGTGTAGGTCTGAACTCAGCATTTCTGTCTTTCTAGATTATTCTGAGAGTCACTTCTTCAGCTCCCTTCACCACCTTCCACACTTACTTAGCCTCTCCTGTTTGTCTCAGAGTGTGCCCATCACTTTCCTTATTTGAGTAGTCTGCATTTTCCTTGAATAGCTCTGATTTCTATTCTGACTCAACAGGAAGAGACGTGGGGTGCAGATACAACAGATATATAGATACTTGCAAATCAGGCCAGAGCAGGACATTTTTATTAGTTCAGTCATCAAGGCACTCTAGGGTTACTCTAAGTTAGGGAGACATCAGCCATAAGTGAACAAATGTGCATGCACGGAGGGAGTAGATATTGGGGTAAGGAGAGAGGGGAGAACAGCTTTTCAGAAGCACTGGCAAAAGGAGAATCCATGTTGGCGTCATGTTGGTTTGGAAACCAACACGACCTCCAAAGATAGCTTCAGGAATCTTTTCTCTTGACCTGCAGAAGGAAAGGGTTTTGAGATTACCAAGAGCCATGAGTGGTAGGAATTGAGAGGGAGTAGGAGACCTTTCTATCAGACTTTTGGGTTTTTGGTTGACTGTAGCTTCTCCTACAGCAATCCCAGGGAGGTTCAGGTTATCTTCTCAGGAATAGGAGTATGAATATGAATAAATTCCCTCCTCCTCTGCTGCCCATCCCTGGTCCTGGCAAGGTTTTTTGTTTTCTTTTCTTTTTTTGGGCCCGGAGATTGAACCCAGGGGCATTCTACTTCAGCGCTACACACCCAGCCCTTTTTTAAATTTTTTAAAATTTGGAAACAGGGTCTTTTTAGGTTGCTGAGAGCCTTGCTAAATTTCTGAGGCTAGCTTTGAACCTGCAATCCTCCTGTCTCAGCCTCCTGAGTACTGGGATTACAGGCATGCATCGCCATACCAAGCCTGGCAGGATCTCTCTACTCCTGGGTCTAAGTTGCTGGGTGTCATGAGTCACCTCCAACTTCCTGTCCCCCTGCTTACCATGGCCATCAGCACCAGGGCGCTGACCAGCACAGCGTACAGGGTGGCCTTCCCCAGCAGGATCTCATAGAGGAGGGTGGCAGACAGGATCCCCTGCTGATAGGACACTGTTGGCAGGAAGGAAGCACAGGTCAGGACCTCTGAGCACCTAGCTCTGGCCCCCCTCAAACCCCAATGTCCCTGGATTCTCCATGGCCTGGTTCTAGAACCAAGACAAGGGAGATGGAGAGAGAAGGAGCAGCCCACTCACCTGAGGTGAGGCCACAGTCTGAAAGAAAAGAGGGGAAGATGTGAGTGAGAGACCCCATCTTAAACACATCACAAACCTAAGTCATCTTCAAGGTTAGCACAGCTGCTTGGCCCAGCCCAGCCTCCTCCGACAGCCTGGGCGCCATCTGGTGCCAGTGTCAGCACATCATTTTTGAAACCCATGGCAAGTGGCAGAACCAAGGGGTCAAGGGGGCCACCAGACACGAGCTCACCATGAAGGTGAGCATCAGCCCCTCTCCCCTCTTCTCCCCTCATGCACCCCCTCCCCATATCTAGTCTTCTTGACTTCTTTCTGTTTCCTTTGGGGTACTGCCCCATTTCTGCTCTCCCCTGGTGCTGGTCTGGCTGCGTCCCCGCCCAGCCCCCAGGCCTGCTCACCTGCTCGGCCCCAGGCCTCGGCACTGATGTTCTGGGTGAGGGGTTTGGGCTTGTCCCAATCCTCGCTCCACTCGTCTTCCTCGGTCAGCCCGTAGAACTGCACTTGGCAGCGGAAGTGGTTCCGGGGGTTGTGCCAGAAGGCGGCAGAGACCCTCAGGCGGCTGCTCAGGCAGTAGCTGGAGTCAGCCTGATCGGGGTGCTCCTTGTAGGGCTGAGGGTCCGTGCTGACCCCACTGTGCACCTCCTTGCCGTTCACCCACCAGCTCAGCTCCACGTGGTCGGGGTAGAAGCCCGTGGCCAGGCACACGAGGGTGGCCTTTTGTTTCCGGGCGATCTCTGCT
>PVLC010046180.1:0-11506 GCA_004027655.1 Graphiurus murinus | reverse complement strand
CAGGGGAGTCAGCTGGGGATCTTGTCCAAGGCAGACTCTGAGGCAGGAGGCCCGGGGTGTGGCCCGGGCTCGAAGGAGCACCAGGGGATGCCCAGGCTGCATCCGCAGAAGCGTCAGAGGTGGCCTGTGCCTCACAGCCCACGGGGGACGGGTGGGGCTGAGTTGGTTGGTGGTGATAAGAGTAGATGGCCCTTGGCTAGGATACAGCAAAATGCTTGCTTTGCAAGTGCAATGCTCCGGTTCCAGCAGCAGGTGGATGTAAGCGGGGTTTGGGAAGGGAGGATAGAGACAGAGCAGCCTGCGATGGGTAGAAGGGAGATGACCGTCCTGCCTCAGTCTGGTGCCTGCATTTCCGTCTGAGCTGCTTCTGCTCTGGCCTCTGCTTTCTTTCCTTCCATGTCCCATTCCCCAAGACTGGAAGCCTCCCACCCACCCATGCATCGGTCCACCAGCGCTCACTGGGCTCCCAAGGTGTATCCAGCCACAAAGCTCAACACCATTCCAAATGCATGAGGAATACCGTCTGACCCACTGGCTGGCAAGAATCCACCCGTGACTTCTCATGAGTACGTGCTGATAGGGATACCCGGCTGTGACATAGGATTCCCACCCCCAGGATCTGAGTTCACTAAGCCTGGGTCCTTTTCAGAACCCCAAAGGACTAGATGCAAGAAGTAGCAAAACTCCATAGCATTTGCCTCATGGCCTCTTTTGATGGTGGGGCACAAATCCTTCAACTCACAGATCCACACGATCCTTGCCCGGGCCACTCAGCAGCTCACCAAGAACCTCCAGACCCCAGGCTGCATTTACCTCCCCCAAGAGAATCTAGGAGCAGGAGTCTCTCTCTGCCAGCTACTGCAGTGTAAACTCTGGCAAGGGCCCGACTGCCCCCGGCTCAGTCCCCTCATCCTGAAGTAGGGCAAGGAGCGTCCCCACTTCTGAGGCACATAACTCATGTTACCGACTATGCGGTTGTTGTTTCAATGTCTGATCAACAGGCAGCCTGGCTGGGGCAGAGGCAGTGGCCACTTGCACGGTGTGCTGTGGGCGTTTTGAGCAGTGTTTCTGCCCCTCAAATATCTTTGCAGCCTGAAATGATCAGGATTGAAGCCAGGTCTTTGGATCTGGGTGGAGGCTCAGCAGGATCTCTGTTAAAGGCTAAGTTTCCTGCCTGGAGGGATATTAATCTATGCCAACAGATTATCCCATATATTCTTGCCATATGGCCACGAGCTGGGTGCTAAAGAGTTAAATTTTTATGGAGACTCGTGTTGCATCTGGAAAGTTCCACACATGAGCTCTCTTGGGGAGAGTGGGGGCCAGGTGAACTAGAGACAAAGGGTCCTCATTGGTAAGGAGATGTCGGGGGCGGGGGGTGCAGAGATGGCCTGGGTGGGTCCCCTGAGAGATCTCGGGCCATGGCCCTCAACACTGGGTGGTTTTGCTTCCCAGGGGGACAGCTGGTAATGTCTGGTTGTTACACTCGAAGCAGAGGTGCTACTGGTCCCTAGGGGACAAAGGCCAGGGATGTCACTAAGCCACCTATGACACACAGCGCAGCCCCTGAGACAAAGAATTGTCCCATTGCAAGATGGCAGTGGTGCTGAGGCTAAGGACCTGGGTCTGCAGCAGACAGAGCTGAACCCACAGAACATTTTCAAAGGGCTTCCCAGAGCCAAGCATCGCAGCTGGCTAAGACCCCTGTCCTCCAGGACCTGCCGGCAAACCTGAACGCAGGATGTCCCCCAAACCCCCCACTGAGGTCAAGTCCTCAGCCTGGACTCAGGAGCAAATCTGAAACCGTGAGTGAATAAATATTCTTTCCTCTAAGTTACAGGGTTAGGTCTTTGGATTACAGCCATGAGAATGCTGACTAACACAGGCTGGGGCAGGGAGGACACCCCCGAAACCATGACCACTTGGACCGCGTTCTCTCGACCCTGCCTCGGTGGACTCTAGCATCTGCGGCTCCAAGGCCATCGGCAGGCTCGGCAACTCACATTGTCGATGGTGGCGATGAACAGTAAGGCCCCGGAGGTGATGTGGAAGGCGATGATGAAGACCAGAATCGCCAACATGTTCACGGGGCGGGGTGGGCCGAGGCGCTCGTGGAAAGCCGAGAGGATGCGCTAGAGAGGGCGAGAGGGAAAAATTCACACTGGTCAACGACAGAGCAAAATTCAAATGAAGAGTGAGCAACCTTCAGCCGGGTGTGGTGGCGCACGCTTGTAATCCCAGCATTTGGGAGGCTGAGACAGGAGGATCTGGGTTCATGGCCAGCCTCAGCTACTTAGTGAGGCCCTCCGCAACTTAGTGAGACCCTGTTTCAAAATAAAGAATAAAAAAATAGGACTGGGGGCAAAAAAAAAGAGTGAGCAACTTTTAATGGGGTCTTTGAGAAATCAAAAACAATTCTTCTCATCTCTCCTCCCTTGGAGACTGAAATGGACCAAAGTCGACGGCAGGAGACTCGGACTGAAAAATAAGTCTTTGAATGTTAGTTTAGATTTCAGAGGGTTTTTGTGGTTTGTTGTTTTGTTTTCCCTCTGGTAGGACAATCTGAATACTATACAACAAGAGTGAGATTGGAGATCTTGGCCAAAGAACTAGAGTTGTATCAAGCGGATGAAAGTGACGCTGGACGACTATCAAAGGGCACCCAAGGCATGGCAATGGTCTACATCTGGGGTGCCCCCAGCCCTCACGGAAGCAGGGCGGCCATGTTGGAAGCGGGCTTGACTGTGATCCCAGCCGTGGAGAAGCCCACAGCAATGGGTTTATCTGGGTGGTGGCCCAGGCGGGTAGGGCATGGCTGAAGAAGGTGGGTCCCTGCGCTGTGGCCTTGGGGATTACATATGGCTTCTCCTCCCCTTGTTTGCTCTTTCGCTTCCAGCCTCCATGACGTGAGAACCATGGCCTGTGCTCTCCCTCACTCCACTTCCGGCTGCCGCCATGCCTCAGATCTGAGGTCCCCAGCCTCGTGTGGACCAAATCTGAAACCGTGAGTGAATAAATATTCTTTCCTCTAAGTTACAGGGTTAGGTCTTTGGATTACAGCCATGCAAATGCTGACTAATACAGGCGCTGACATGTAAGAATTTGTCTGAGAGACCAGGAATGGTGGCACATGCTTGTAATCCCAGTACTTGGGAGGCTGAGACAAGAGGATCACAGGTTTGCAGTCAGTCTCAGCTACTTAGTGAGGCCCTCTACAACTTAGTGAGACCTTTTTCAAAATAAAGAATAAAAAAATAGGGCTGGGGGTGTAGCTCAGAGGTAGAATGCCCCTGGGTTCAATCCCCAGTACCACACACACATAAAAAGAACTTGTCTGATTGTCTGAGCTGGGATAATTCAATAATTCACACTAAAAGAGGAAAAACATAGGGTAGCATTCAAAAGGACGCTTTGAATATTGAAGGGTCAAATAATGCTACGTACAGCAGTGATTGGTGAGTCAGCCATCTGTGGCTACACCAAGAATGTAACAGTCTTTTTACTTTCCAGCAAAAAAAAAAAAAAAAAAGCTCTATAAATAAAAATGTAACATTTTGGGTAAAAAATAATGCTATCTATGTACATATGTGAAGCTAGCAATACCAATTTCAATAATACTTTCTGGGAAGAGGAGGGAGCCGGGGGTCTGGAGGTAAACACACATGCTGGGTGCACGTATGTTGCTATCCCTCTGAACCTCATCACGATGTACAATTACAACGCACCCATGAAAGCATGTTAAAAAAAAAAGAAGTGGCTCTTGGGAGCCAGGCATGGTCTTGCATACCTGGGATCCCAGGACTTAGGAGGCTGACACAGGAGGATTGTAGGTTTGAGGGCAGCCCCAGGGACTTAGTGAGACCTTGTGTCAAAATAAAAAATAAAAAGGGCTGGGGGTGTAGATCTCCAGTATGAAAAAAAAAAAGTGACCCTTGAGAATATTGATGAAGCCGTGTGTGTGTGTGTGTGTGTGTGTGTGTGTTTTATATAGTGGGAATTCCCTGGGAGCATTCTACCATTAGGCTACACCCTCAACCCTATTTTTCTCTTTTTATTTTAAAATAGGGTCTCGCTAAGTTGTTGAGAGCCTCACTAAGTTACTGGGGTTGACCTTGAACCTGTGACCCTCCTGTCTCACCCTCTCAGGTATGGGGATTACAAGTGTGCACCACGGCGCCCAGCTTGATGAAGTCTGTGAACATTTTTTTTTTTTACAAAAATGACTATCATCTTGGTCAACAGAACCCAATGTCAAGTGAAGATGTCACATTGACAGCCTGGTTGAAAGAGTGCAACCTTTTAAAATCAGCCTATGGCTCATCCTTTCATTCCAATAATTTGTAGCCAGATACTATTACTGATGTTATGTAGAAAATAAGATTAATTTTAGGCTTGTTTTTTTTTTTTAAGTCCTAATCTGATCGTGTTTTCACTATGATGAAATTTCAGCCCTACTTTAAATGGAATAACACACACACACACACACACACACACACACACACACACACACATTTTTCCTGAACCACTTGAAAGTTGCCTAAACGCGACCTCTTTATGTCTAAATACTTTAGAGTGCATTTCTAAAAACAAGGATGTTTTCTTACATAGCCACAGTATGATGATCACAATAAAGAAACTTAACACAGCACAATACTATTATCTCATTCAGAGTCCATTTTCAAATTTCTGGTAGTCAATGTAGAGTTTTAGGTGTGGTAGTATGAGATGGTCTTGATATGAGACAGGGAAAAAAGGACAATGAAAAGTGAAAGGAAAAAGCACTGTGGAGAAGAATATAGGTGGGAGAGAGGGAGGGAAGCTTGTAAAAGGGATAAGGAGGAGAGTCAACAAACTGAGCAAAAAATAACAAAGCAACCAATCATCCAAAGAAACATAAATAAATCAAGGCAATACAAAATGAAAACAGAGTAAAAACAACAACAAAAAAAAACCCCAGAACACCAAAAAAAAAAAAAAAACCAAACCCCAATTCTCCCAATACTCTATGTAGCTACCCCCCCCACCCCCAGGATCCGATCCTACATGAGGCACTGCATTTTGCTGTCAAGTCTCTTCCGTCTCCTTTACCCTGAATGGTTCCCCCACCATTCTTGTTTCTCATGACATTGATATTACTGAAGAGTACTGACCTTTTATTATGCCAAATGTCAGGCAAACTTGTGTTCCATGTCTCCCCATGATCCAGGTTATGTATGTGTGCATGTGTGTGAGTGTGTGTGTATGTGTTAGTTACTGGGGATTGAACCCAGGGGCTTTCTACCTCTGAGCTACCTCCAAGCTACACCCCCAGCCCTATTTTATTTTCCTTTTTTATTTTGAAGCAGGGTCTCACTAAGTTGCTGAGGCTGGCCTTGAACCTGCCATCCTTTTGTCTCAGCCTTCCAAGTACTGGGATAATGTAGAGACCCTACTCCCATGAAACTTTACCCCAATCACTTCAGCACACACTGATCTGTCTAAGATAGAACCATGGTGCTGGCTCTCCTCCTCCAGCAGGCAGGCACCGCACACGCCCACCCTCCACCCTTTCTCCGCCAGCCTCCTCTCCAACCACGCATGCTCACTCTTCCTCCGTGACTCCCCGTAAGACAGGCCGGGGGGCTGCTGGGCTCACGCTGGGGCTACTCCTTGAAACCCAGGACTCACCACAGCAAGCCAGGAGCCGGGTGGCTGCAGAACTCGTCCGGGAGGTCCCCCAGCAATCCTGCGCACCACCCCTTGGGAAAACCCAACGAACCAGCTCAGAGATTCTTCCAATTCTTTTCAAACAGACAAATTCCCCTTTGTTTTGGCCTGCGTCATTCGCAGTTGCCATCATATGCTGCCTCCAAATAGTTGCATTTCTGACCCTTGAGCAAAAGCTCCCAAACCACGCTGAATGCCACATTACTTTAACATCGGCTGGAATGCCAAGAGGTCAAGTTCAAGGCCATCCAACCCAGGATGATAATGGCTTCATCGATTGTCCAGCTCGGGTGACACAAACATATATGGACGCAAAGAAACAACAACAAAAAACAAAAAAAGCTTTAACCCATTCTTTTCCAAAGCATGGGATTCAAATGTTACGGGGCATGAGATTTTGGAAGGTGAATTGACATGGCATTAAACAACACTGAGCCACCGAGTGAGCAAGTCCCCATCCCAAAGCTTCTCAGTACAGCAAGGAAAAAGACACGGCTCAGCGCTAGCCTCGCACTTGCTTGTTGTATTTTTCCACAAAAAGAAGAGACAGAGCTTTGTTAGGCCACAGTCTGTGGAATTTAATAATGTTGTTTTGAGTTTATTGTATTTATTATTAAGATTCTTTTTATAGTAATACCATTTGTAGTAATGAAGTATCCCTTCAAAACAAATTTAATCGTTTTCATGTGAGTCATTTAAGAAAAATTATTAGGTAAGTAAAATGAGGTGGATCTCAGTGTTGGCAAAAACCCCAAGAGTGGTTCTCAATGTCTCACGTCTGGGAAGCACCATTACCCCCGGGAACCTTTAACCCAGTTGGAACTGTCAGACATAAGGACTGAATGCTGTAGAGAAAAGGATAAGTGTTTGTTGGAGGTCAGTAAAGGTCTTGAGTCTAGCATAAGAGAAAGGCCTGGGGGCATACGAGGCTGCCTAGAGATTGTTCAGAAGCACTGAATGCACAGGGAAATGAAGGAAGAGAGAGGAGATGTCATCTTCTAAGTACTCTCCTATGATGGCACCTAGAATTCAGATCGCTAATGAAAAACAAAATGGAGTCCGGCATGGTGGTGCACGCTTGTAATCCCAGCATTTGGGAGGCTGAGACCGGAGGATCCGGGTTCATGGCCAGCCTCAGCTACCTAGTGAGGCACTCCGCAACTTAGTGAGACCATGTCTCCAGAACACGGTTCCCTGGAGAAGTCCCTCCCTTCCAACCTAGGCTCACCCTCTCGCCTAGTCTAGGTCTCAATTCAAACGTCCCTCCTCAGAGAAGAGCCCCCAACCGCCCGCTGGGAAAGGACCACGCCCCCTCCAGCAGGTCTACCCCAGCCCCTGGGTTTCTTTTCTTTGTAGGACCTGCACCGTCCAAAAGCATCTTACTCACTTTTTTGTTTATTGTCTGTCTCCCACTCTGTTGTCCGTCAGGCCCACAGCACAGAAAGCTGTCATTTTACAGTTCTAGAAATGTAGAACTGTCAAGGCTTCTGGAAAACTCAAAGCTCTGATTGTCCAGAGGCAGGAACTGAGGCCGGGGAGGCAGGAGCAAGGCCATGACTAGAATGGGGTCTCCCGGCCCCCACTCCAGTCGACCTTTGGGCCTCCGTGGGAGACCCCTCCGAAGGCTCACAAGCATGGCTGGCTAGTCCACAGCCATTTCCCAAAAGTCTCTGTGGCTTTCTAGCACAACCCTCCCGGAGCAGCACAAACCACACTGTTTTTCTTCTCCCGACTTCTGCAACCCTTCCTCTTGCAATTTCTTCAGGGGCTGAGCAGAACGTTCTAAACGGCTTCCCAAGTTTGGACATTTACCTGCCTGAAGTTGGGGGACTGCATGAAAGGAGTTTTCCCAATTCCTACCCAGGAACCGCAGTCCTGGGATCGCAGAACTTCTCTTTTAAAAGGATGTATTGGCCGGGCGTGGTGGCGCACGCTTGTAATCCCAGCATTCGGGAGGCTGAGACCGAAGGATCCGGGTTCGAGGCCAGCCTCAGCTACCTAGTGAGGCACTCCGCAACTTAGTGAGACTCGGTTTCAAAATAAAGAATAAAAAAATAGGGCTGGGGGTGTAGCTCGGAGGTAGAATGCCCCTGAGTTCAATCCCCAGTACCGCAAAAAAAAAAAAAAAAAAAAGGATGTATTGTCCAGGGAGGGTGGCACACGCCTATAATCCCAGTACTTGGGAGGCTGAGACAGGAGGATCACAGGTTTGAGACCAGTCTCAGCAACTTAGTAAGACTCTCGGCAAACTAGAAAGGCCCTGTTTCAAAAGTAAAAGATAGAATAGGTTTGGGGTTGTAGCTTTGAGGTAGAACATCCCTGGGTGGTTCAATTCTCAATACCACATGCAAAATGATAACAATAATAATAATAATAACAACAATAGCACACACGTCTTCCTTCTGTGCCACCATCTCTGATGCCAGATTCTCAGTAGTCTTAGAGGCAACCACATGAGTGTGTGTGTGTGTGTGTGTGTGTGTCTTCTATACAACACATATGATGATTAGGGGAGGAAAGAAAGAGAATAGAACTAAAGGCCCCTGATGAAGAACCCAGCCGGTGCCCTCTCACATTCTGCGTCTCAGAAACTACCTCTTTCAACCCTTTCAGCTGCTCCTCTATCTTTCTATATTTCCAAACAATATTCACATTATCTCCTGATTAACTTGTTAGTATTAACTTCCTGCTTGGGGAAGAGCTTTTCTCTTTCACCACCAGTTGCCCCCACCCCTCCTCCAGTCTTCCCAATCCAGTCCCTACGTAGAGGATCAATAATTGTCCCTCGTGTTATCACCCGTAAATATTGTGCACTGCAGAGCTGAACTGTGCATTTTTTCTCGACAAATTCTTTTTTCATAACATTTCTAGTGGTTTTTTTCTTACTTTTCCTTTTTTTTTTTTTTGGTACTAGGATGGAACCCAGGGGCATTCTACCTTCGAACTACACCCCCAGCCCTGTTTCTTAATTCTTATTTTGAAACAGGGTCCTGCTAGGTTGATGAGAGTCTCACTACTTGCTGAGCCTGTCCTTGAACCTGTGATCCTCCTGTCTCAGTCTCCCAAGTACTGGGATTACAGGCATGCACCGCCACGCCCAGCTGACTTGATTCTTCCTTTCATTATTTTCTTTTTTCTTCTCTGTGGCGCCATCTGTTTTCCACATTTGGTTCTAAGTTCATTTTTTTTTTTCCTTTTTCTCATTCTGTCTTCTGTTGCAGAACCCCAATGCACAGCAAATGTGCGGCTTTGGCGACAGCCCGTGCTTAGACTCCTCCTTGCCACTGCAGGTTCTCCGGCCAGGTCCTCTCCGGACTCTGTCCTCCCAGCTCTCTGCCTTGTGAAGCCTCCGCAGCTGCTGCGGTCACAGGACAGTTAGGACAGCAATCCACACATGGCATTCTTCAGGGAAGACTAGCAAATTCAACCCCGGGCGGGCATGACTCCAAGATCCCTAGGAGATGAAGCAGATTGGGGGGGGGGGGGGGGTGCCCAGAGGGGCCATTCCACGTGAAAACCAGGCTTCTCATGATCAAAGGTCACACTGTAGTTTACACAGCGTCTTGCCTTGGTCCTCGTGTGAGCTGGTGGAGCGAGGGGTCGTTAACCCCATTCTACAGACGACAACCCGAGGCTCCCAAAGGCTCCGGGTGATGTGCCCAAGTTCACAGAGCTGGGACTCAAATGCTTGGTTTTTCCAGTTCCAAATCTGGGGCATTTTCCTACTTTCCCCTTTTTGACTTGCATGCTTAGGGCCTAATGAAAACCACATGTTACCTAATTAAAACCTGGCGAGGGCGCACACAGCAGCGCGGGCTTCATTTTGTCCTTTGCCTTTGGCTGGATGCCCTGGAACTTTGTACTAGGCGGGAGGGATCTACAGTGGCGGAATCTCCCCGCACTGCCCAGTAGCTAAAGTAGAGCTCTCACTGGCTAATGAGGACAGAGCCGGGTTAAGAACTATGCTTTATAATCTCTCAATTACTAGTGTCCCAGTATGATAAAAGCATGGTTTTTTGCCGGGTGTGGTGGCGCACGCTTGTAATCCCAGCATTTGGGAGGCTGAGACCGGAGGATCCGGGTTCGTGGCCAGCCTTAGCTACCTAGTGAGGCACTCCACAACTTAGTGAGACTCGGTTTCAAAATAAAGAATAAAAAATAGGGCTGAGGGTGTAGCTCGGAGATAGAATGCCCCTGAGTTCAATCCCCAGTACCGCAAAAAAAAAAAAAAAAGTATGTTTTTTTTTTCTTTTTTTTTAAAAAAAATCCTTGAATTATTTTATTTATTAGAGATTGAACCCGGGGCACTCTATTTCTGAATTACACCTCCAGCCCTTTTATGTATGTATGTATGTATGTATGTATGTATTTTTAAAGTTTGAATTGGGGTCTAAGTTGCTGAGAGCCCAGGTGTGGGGAAACTCACAAGCGCCTGATGGTGACTCAGTGGGCCCCCCAGCCCCAGAGGCTCCGTTCAGTTTGCCCTCAGTGGAAGGTATCACTGTCAGGGGGTCACGGGTGAAGAGCAGGTCGGAGGGTGCCCATAGGCAGCTGAGGCTCCCCCCCACTGGTTTCCCCTTCATAAAGACTCAGGTCTGCACCTTGGGCCCCCCCAGCCCTTCTTGCTGGTGCCAAAAGGCAGCCGTTTAGGCGTGTGTTCCATCACATGTACAGGAAGCAGAGAGAGTCCTGGGCTTCCCGCCCAAGTAGAACAGGCCAGTAGAATAACCATTCTGTCCATCCAACTCTTTCCCACCCTCGGGAGTTCCTCCTGCAACTTAAGCCACGCTGATTGTCAGCCCCTGCACCACCTTTTCCCCAGGCACAAGGACAATCTGAAGCGTGGAAGCCTTCAGTTCAGGCCTGAGCGGGGAGGCGGCCGGAGGTCCGGGGCAGCCCTGCAGACAGAAGTGTTGCACCCACAGCTCTTGCCCAGAGGCCGGCAGGCCCTGGCATGGCACCCCGGGGAAGGCCGAGCTGCCGAGGGATTCCAAGGCCCACTCTGGAGCTGGTGCAACCACGCCAGGCCCCACCCACTCACCCACTGCCCCAGCCCTCGGCAGCTTTGGCCTCTGTTTTGAGAAAGGCGGAGGTCAGCTCAGCCTCCTGCCCTGGGGTCCAGACACCAGCCAGCTGGGAAGATCCAGGCATGGGAGGCGCCTTGGGGATGGCGGAAGCCCGCGTACCCTGGACGGCCCTGTCTAGCGCTCACCGTGGCCAGGGCTCGGGGCCCAGCGCCAACACTTGGCTCTGTTCGGAAACAGCCACAGGCGGGACCCTGGAATTTGGCAATGCTCCAGGGCAGAAGCCACCGGGACGATTCTGTCGGCACAGCATTCAGCGGAGTCTTCCCAACATACCAGAATAATAATAACCACAAGGTCAACACTAAGGGAAGCTGATCTGCATCGCCTGGTGGGTGCCAGGCACCAGTCTATAACTTATTCACTAGTCACCAAATCACCGGGGCAGGGGCTAAAGTCAGCCCCATCTTATAGGTAGAGAAAATAAGGCCCAGAGAGGGTAGCGAACTTCCCAGAGGTCACACTGCTAATAAAGGCTGAGCTGGGATTCGAACCCAGGCAGCCTGCCCCGGAATCCATCACGCTGCCCTGCCTACGCCTGAACCGCCATTCCTGCTAGGGCGCTGTTAGCTTAAGGCCTGATCGCAGGTCCATCCAAAGTCCTGGGGTCACCTGTGGCTTCCCATGCTGGCCATGGCTACACGTTTTCCTCCAGTCCCTGCGTGCTGGGACACACTGGGGACGAGGGAAGCAGAGGGGACAAAGGTACAAAGTCC
>PVLC010046179.1:0-11525 GCA_004027655.1 Graphiurus murinus | reverse complement strand
GCAGAGTGCCTCACTAGGTAGCTGAGGCTGGCCTCGAATCCAGATCCTCTGGTCTCAGCCTCCTGAATGCTGGGATTACAAACATGCGCCACCACGCCTGGCGGACTTCAGCTTTTTTTTTTTTTTTTTTTTTTTTTTTTTTTTTTTTGCGGTACTGGGGATTGAACTCAGGGGCATTCTAACTCCGAGCTATACCCCCAGCCCTATTTTTTATTCTTTATTTTGAAACCGAGTCTCACTAAGTTGCGGAGTGCCTCACTAGGTAGCTGAGGCTGGCCGCGAACCCGGATCCTCCAGTCTCAGCCTCCCGAATGCTGGGATTACAAGCGTGCGCCACCACGCCCGGCTGGACTTCAGCTTTTAATCTTTCTTTCTTTCTTTTTTTTTTTTTGTGGTACTGAGAATAGAACCCACAGGCATTCTACCTCCGAGCTATAAAATCAATCGCAGACTGATTTTATTTCTTTTTTTTTTTTTTTTTGTGGTACTGGGGGTTGAACTCAGGGGCATTCTTTCTCCGAGCTACACCCCCAGCCCTATTTTTTTTTTTTTTTATTCTTTATTTTGAAACCGTGTCTCACTAAGTTGCAGAGTGCAACTCACTGGCCCTCCTCACTGGCCACGAACCTGGATCCTATGGTCTCAGCCTCCCAAATGCTGGGATTACAAGCATGTGCCACCACGCCCGGCTTCTGATTTTATTTCTTATTTGGGAATGGTCTTGATGAGGTAGCCTAGGAAGCAAAGGTTAGGTAGGAAGGATTGTATTGGGAGGATCCAGGAAAATATAGTTTTTATCCAGGAAAATATAGTTTTTAAAATATAGTTGTTTTTTTTTTTAATCTGGAGAGTTAAGCTAACTCCACCCCTTGGAAGTTTTTTTTTCTTAGGAAGCCTGCCTCACCTGAGGCCCACGCCCTAATCTCCAGAAGTCCCGCCGCACCTGCACCTATCTGACCACCTATTCGCCCACCTGAATCTGAGGAAGAGGAGGAGCCAAACCCTTTCCCGAGCCCATCCTCCTGGGATAAAAGTCAAGTCGCAAGCGCCCACTTCCTCTTTCTTCCTTCAACTCACCTCTCTGAGGCGTGCGGCGGGCCCTTCTCCATGCCTTACCCCCTTCCCTACCTCCAAGCTATACCCCCAGCTCTATTTTTTATTCTTTATTTTGAAACAGGGTCTCACTAAGTTGCCGAGTGTCTCACTAGGTAGCTGATGCTGGCTGAGAACCCGGATTTCCTGTCTCAGCCTCCCAAATGCTGGGATTACAAGCGTGCGCCAGCACGCCTGGCTTCTATTTTTTATTCTTTACTTTGAAACAGGGTCTCACTAAGTTGCGGAGTGCCTCACTAGGTAGCTGAGGCTGGCCACGAACCCGGATCCTCCAGTGTCAGCCTCCCAAATGCTGGGATTACAAGCGTGCGCCACCATGCCCGGCTTGAGCTATTTTTTTGAAACAGGGTCTCACTAAATTGCTGAGGGCCTCACCTAAGTTGCTGAGGCTGGTCTCAAACATGCCATCCTCCTGCCTCAGCCTCTCAAGTACTGGGTTACAGGCGTGTGCCACAGTGCGTAGCTCCTAGCTAGACACTTGTGTATGGTACGTTGCTCAGAGGCAGGGTGCGGGGCGACCTGCTTTCTTGGCCTGCAGGGGTGGGGAGCAGCAGCCTGCAGGCGTCACCTCTGCTTCTCGCCTGCCCCTCCGCCCGCCGCCGCCGCGGTGCTGCACCTGGCGTCAGGCGCTGCTGGGGCCCTGGCTGCCGGATGTTGCGAGGTGATCCACAGAGACACCCCAGACTCCAAAGTGCCAAAGAGGTCGCTTTATTCACCGGCCAGGGCAGTCGGTATTCAGAGATACCACTGCCCCAATGTCTCCTTCGGCGATTATTATATACCTTTTTGGTTACAGAGTTGGGGGTATGGAAAGGTTAGGTTGGTGTCATTACATCACTACCCCAGGTGCTCTCACAGAACAATCAACACAGTCAACGGGGTCATCAGGTGTTATTTTTATTTTCTCTCTTTTTTTTTTTCGGTACTGGGGATTGAACTCAGGGGTATTCTACCTCTGAGCTACACCCCCAGCCCTATTTTGTATTCTTTATTTTGAAACCGAGTCTCACTAAGTTGCGGAGTGCCTCACTAGGTAGCTGAGGCTGGCCTCGAACCCAGATCCTCCGGTCTCAGCCTCCCAAATGCTGGGACGACAAGCGTGCACCACCATGCCCAGCGAGGTGTTATTTTTGTGGTAAAGGGTCATTCAAAATCATTCTTATGGTGAGGACAACCCTTACCGGGTTTTCTGTCTTTCTAATTATGTGTAAGCAGATTACAGAAGCAGATAATAGCAGTAAAGAATTCCTTTCTACCTCCTGGTTTAGTTACTTGAAACCTTGCTGGCCTTTAGGCAAGAAACTGAGGGCACTTGCTTAAGATTTCTGCCTAGAAGGGATTCCTCACCTCACCTGGTAGCAGCTCTCGCATCTACTGAAGAAGGAGCGGCCCCTTCCCGCGCCACTGCTGGGAGCCAGCCAGGCCTAGCTCCAGCTCGCCAGCAGCACCCCCATGAGCCGGAGGTCTGGGCAGAGGAAGAAGCAGGCTGGAGGGCCGTGGTCGGGGGAGGAGCCAGAAGGGCAGGAGGAAAAGGGCAGAGAGAGCCTGAGAGATGCAGGAGGAAGACAGGAGTGTGGAGACCAGGCTCGATCTTCACGCCGGAGCCTGGCTCTCGGTCTGCCCCCTTCCTGGGCAGAACTTGGGTCCACCTGTGCACCCCTGGGCTGCATCAGCTGCTGTCCCGCCCCACCTCACCCACTGAAGGCAGCCTACACTGGCAGCCAGACCAGTCTGAGTCTTTTCTTTCTTTCTTTTTATTACATTTTATTGTTGGCTGGGCATGGTGGTGCACGCATGCAATCCCAGTACTCCGGAGGCTGAGACTGGAGGATCCGGGTTCGCGGCCATCCTCAGCTACCTAGTGAGGCATTCCGCAACTTAGTGAGACCCTGTTTCAAAATAAAGAATAAAATAGGCCTGGGCGTGGTGGTGCACGCTTGTAATCCCAGCCATTTGGGAGACTGAGGCAGGAGGATCCGGGTTTGCAGCCAGCCTCAGCTACCTAGTGAGGCCCTCCACAACTTAGTGAGATCCTGTTTCAAAATAAAGAATAAAAAATATTAAGCCGGGCGTGGTGGCGCACGCTTGTAATCCCAGCATTCGGGAGGCTGAGACCAGAGGATCCGGGTTTGCAGCCAGCCTCAGCTACCTAGTGAGGCCCTCCACAACTTAGTGAGATCTTGTTTCAAAATAAAGAATAAAAAATATTAAGCCGGGCGTGGTGGCGCACGCTTGTAATCCCAGCATTCGGGAGGCTGAGACCAGAGGATCCGGGTTTGCAGCCAGCCTCAGCTACCTAGTGAGGCACTCCGCAACTTAGTGAGACCCGGTTTCAAAATAAAGAATAAAAACTAGGGCTGGGGGTGTAGCTCGGAGGTAAAATGCCCCTGAGTTCAATCTCCAGTACTGCAAAAAAAAAAAAAAAAGAATTAAGACAGGCATGGTGCCACATGCCTGTAATCCCAGTACTTGAGAGGCCAAAATGGGAGGATCACAGGTTAGAAGTCAGCCCCAGAAACTTAGTGAGACTCTCAGCAATTTAGTGAGATCCTGCTTCTAAAATAAATATAAAATTGGGCTGGGGCTATAGCTCAGAGATGGAATGCCCTGAATTCAATCCCCCAGTACCACATATACAGACATACAAACTAGCAATAATAAAATAAGAAATGAACCAGGCGTGGTGGCACAAGCCTGTAATCCCAGTACTTGGGAGGCTGAGATAGGAGGATCGCAGGTTCTTGGCCAGCCTCAGCTACTTAGTGAGGCCCTCTGCAACTTAGTGAGACCCTATCCAATTAAAGAATAAAAAATAGGACTGGGGGGTATAGCTCCCAGGTAGAATGCCCCTGGGTTCAATCCCCAGTACCATAAATAAATAAATAAAATAAAAATTTAAAAGGCTGGGGGTGTAGCTCAGAGGTAGAACACTGCTGGGTTCAATCCCCAGTACTGCAAAAAAAAAGAAAAAAGAAAAAAAAATCATTCAACTGCAGCTACAATGAACCATGGTCGATGGGGATAATCCTCATTTGAATTTTCCTCTTGTTTCCTTCTCCACCTCGGCCCAGTGTTGGTTTCTGGCTGCAAGGCTCAGCCCATCCTCCACCCCAAAGTTTCCCTTTTCTCTCCTCTTCTCCCCGCAGCCGGGGAGGAGAGAAGGTGGAGGAGGGTTTTCCTCCCACAATCTCTCCTCCATAGGGTAAGTCGAGGCAGGCAGACAGCTGGTCTTCAGCTCAGCAAACAGGGGAGTGGCCCTCTGCTCCTAGGGGAGGCTCAGCTTAGAGGACCAAGGAAGGCTAAAACTACCGGCCGGCCAGCAGGTGACTTCCCCTTTATGCAAAAACACTACTAGTCGGCATGGTGGCGAACGCTTGTCATCCCAGCACATGGGAGGCTGAGACCGGAGGATCGCAGGTTCCTGGCCAGTCTCAGCTACTTAGTGAGGCCCTCTGCAACTTAGTGAGACCCTGTTTCAAATAAAGACTAAAAAATAGGACTGGGGGTGTAGCTCAGAGGTAGAATGCCCCTGAGTTCAATCCCCAGTACCACCAAAAAAAAAAAAAAAAAAAAAGAAACTGGGTCTCACTAAGTTGAGTAGGGCCTCACTAAGTAGCTGAGGCTGGCAGGCAAAACTGCAATCCTCCTGTCTCAGCCTCCCAAGGACTGGGATTACAAGCGTTTGCCACCATACCTGCCTTTATTCTTATTTATTTATTTATTTATTTATTTTTGCGGTACTGGGGATGGAACCCAGGGGCATTCTACTTCTGAGCTACACCTCGAGCCCTAATTTTTAATTTTTTTTTTTCTTTTTGCGGTACTGGGGATTGAACACAGGGGCATTCTACCTCCGAGCTACACCCCCAGCCCTAGTTTTTATTCTTTATTTTGAAACCGAGTCTCACTAAGTTGCGGAGTGCCTCACTAGGTAGCTGAGGCTAGACTCGAACCCGGATCCTCCGGTCTCAGCCTCCTGAATGCTGGGATTACAAGCGTGCACCACCGTGGCCAGCTTCCTAATTTTTATTCTCTATTTTGAAACAGGGTCTCACTAAATTGCGGAGGGCCTCACTAAGTAGCTGAGGCTACACCTGCGATCCTCCTGTCTCAGCCTCCCAAATACTGGGATGACAAGCGTTCGCCACCACGCCCGGCTCACGCTTGTTCTTTATGAGAGGTGAGGGGTCCGCAGCCTTCCATGGACTTCTCCGTGAACCCTCATCTTAAGGAGGCGAAACCTTGAGTGAAGAGAACTTCCCCGCACGGGAGGGGCGGGCGGAAGTGGAAGTGGAGCGCTGGAGTGGTAGGGCAGGCGTTCTCGGGAAGAGGCCGCAGGAGGGGAGGGTTCTGCCTTGGGTCAAGCTACCTGCAAGTGTGCACCGAGGCTGTGACTCGCTCCCACAAGTGTCCGGGCCGACGGGGGAGGCTGCGTCTCCACGCCCATCCCCGGCCAAGGAAGGAAATGAAGTAATCCAAGACTGGTGTGAAGCCGGATCTAAGGTCCACGCCGGGCTCCGATGTCCAGGCCATGTGGACGGTTCTGCGAGGAGGGACACAGGTCCTCGCTCGGCCAAGGGGCTTCCTTCTCTGGACCTTGCTTTGCCTTCAGATGAAGGGGCAGCCTGGACAGAGGACCTGGCGGCCAAGGTCTCTGCTCAGCAGCGGCCTCGTCTCCCTGGACTCAGACTTGGAAACAATCGAATTGACGTGGTTTTATGCCATGCTCGGTTCAGCATAGCTCTGCCATTTCCCAACATTTTAACCTAAGTCGGCTTCACAAACTTGGCTCACAGATTTAGGCTCCTGGAGCCGCTGCAGTGGCACATGCCTATAACCCCAGTATTTGGGAGGCTGAGACAGGAGGATCACAGGTTTGAGGCCAGCCTCCACAACTCAGCAAGCTCCTCAGCAACTTGTTGAGACCTTGTTCCTTATTTTATTTTATTTTATTTTTTGCGGTACTGGGGATTGAACTCAGGGGCATTCTACCTCTGAGCTACAGCCCCAGCCCTATTTTTTATTCTTTATTTTGAAACAAGGTCTAAGTTGCCGAGAGCCTCATTAAGCAGCTGAGGCTGGCCGAAAACCCAGATCCTCCTGTCTCAGCCTCCTAAATGCTGGGATTATAAGGGTGCACCACCGCACCCGGCTTGAGGCCCTGTTTCAAAATAAAAAATAAAATAGGGCTAGAGGTGTAGCTCAGAGGTAGAATGCCCTGGGTTCAATCTCCCGTACCACAAAAAAAAATAAAATAAAATAAAAAGGGCTGCTGGGTGTGGTGTGCACACCTCTAATCCCAGTACTTGGGAGGCTGAGACAAGAAGCTCACAGGTTAGAGGACAGCTTCAACAACTAGTGAGACTCTTAGCAACCTAGTCAGACCCTGTTGCCAAAATAAAAAAATAGGACTGAGGATGTAGCTCAGAGGTAGAATGTCCCTGGGTTCCATCCCCAATACCACAAAAATAAATAAGTAAATTAATTAATTATTATTATTTTTTTCGGCACTGAGGATTGAACTCAAGGGCATTCTACCTCCGAGCTATACCCCCAGCCCTATTTTTTTATTCTTTATTTTGAAACAGGGTCTCACTAAGTTGCAGAGGGCCTCACTAAGTAGCTGAGGCTAGCCACAAACCCGTATCCTCCAGTCTCAGCTTCCCAAATGCTGGGATTACAAGCGTGCGCCACCACGCCCGGCTATTAATTAATTTTTAAAAGGCAGGCATGGTAGTGCACGCTTGTAATCCTAGTACTTGGGAGGCTGAGACAGGAGGATCACAGGTTCAAGGACAGCCTCAGCAATTTAGTGAGGCTCTCAGCAAGTAGGAAATGGGAGGGGCTATGCTGAACCGAGTGTAGCATAAAACCACATCAATTCGATTGTTTCCGAGTCTGAGTCCAGGGAGACGAGGCCGCTGCTGAGCAGAGACCTCGGCCGCCAGGTCCTCTGTCCAGGCTGCCCCTTCATCTGAAGGCAAAGCAAGGTCCAGAGAAGGAAGCCCCTTGGCTGAGCGAGGGCCTGTGTCCCTCCCTGAAGAACACTGTTTCCAAATAAGAAATAAAATCGATGTGGGATGTAGCTGAGAGGTAGCGAGCAGCCCGCCCTGGAAGGAGAAGGGAACGATCCCTCGCCCCAGGATCCTAGAGGCGGTGACCATGGCCGGGTGGCGGGCCCAGCATCTGCCAGGCGGAACGGACACGGCTTAGGGACGCCCCAAAGCAGCCCTTTCTCCAGCCTCCTGGTGCATCCTGCTTCTCTAGGGCCACTGCCGCCAGCCAGCGGGTACCAGGCCCAACCTTCAGTGGGTAGTGACCTGGCTTAGTACGCATCTGCCCTGTTTCCAGCAGGTGGCTCAGACAATGGGGCCCGAGCTCAGGCTGCCCTCTGCTGGGCAAGGTTGGGGACTGCAGCAAGTAGTCAGGTTCTCATCAACCTAATGAGACCGTTTCAAAACCAAAAAATAAAGTAGGTCTAGGGGTGTAGCTGGGAGGCAGAGCGCCCTGGGTTCAATCCCCAGGACCACAGGAAAATTAAAAGGAAAAGAGGAGCCGGGCGTGGTGGTGCACGCTTGTAATCCCAGCATTCGGGAGGCTGAGACCGGAGGATCCGGGTTCGTGGCCAGCCTCAGCTACCTAGTGAGGCACTCCGCAACTTAGTGAGACTCGGTTTCAAAATAAAGAATAAAAAATAGGGCTGGGGGTGTAGCTTGGAGGTAGAATGCCCCTGAGTTCAATCCCCAGTACTGAAAAAAAAAAAAAGAAAGAAAAAGAGGAAGCTGAGTGTCCTCAGCTCCCTGGAGCACTGCAGTTGCACCTGTATCTCCGCCCCTTGCTCTCAGCAGTCGCTCCTGGGTGGCAGTGATGGTGGCAGCAGTGACAGGAGGGACGGCCAGGATGTTGGCAGCGGCTGCTGAGGCAGCTAGGGCAGGCAGGTTCGAGGAAAGCTGTGGCAAAGGCACCGGTGGCCAGGACAATGGCTTCCACAGATGTGAACCCAGCGGGTGACACTTCCACACAAGCGGGAGCACCTACGCCCCACCCAGGCCCGATGTGGCAGGGAATAAAAACCTCAGCCTGGAATCCCAGTACTTGGGAGGCTGAGACAGGAGGATGGTAGGCTCGAGGACAGCCTCGGCAAGTAGTATCGAGACTGTCAGCAACCTGGCGAGACCCTGTTTTGAAATAATAAAAAAGGGTGAGGGTGTAGCTCGGAGGCAGAAGGCCCCTTGGGTTCCATCTCCAGAAAACAAACAAAAAACCCAGCCCCTACATGGCCCTTAACAAATGACCTGTGGAAGTGGACGCCCAGGTCCCTGGATCCCAGAGCGGGAGGCGCTCACATTCTCTGCCTTGCGGGATGGGGCGGGGGGGGGGGCCTTTCTACCTGCTGCTTTCCCCTCCACCAACGTTCTGGGATCATCTCTCAAGTCCTTGTCTCAGGATCCTCAGCGGAGACAGGGCGACACGAGCCAAGGAGTATGACTCAGGCGCATATGGCGTGTTAAAAAAAAGAAGCATATTCCACGCCAGAAAGCTCAGCACATTTCAAAAGGTAGAAACCTGTGAAATACAGTCCCAAACCACTTGCAAGTAGGCTTGGTAGTGAGGAGAAAATTCCCTTATGTTTAATTATTTATTTATTTATTTATTTTTTGCTGTACTGGGGATTGAACCCAGGGGCCTTCTACCTCTGAGCTATACCCCCAGCCCTATTTTTTATTCGTTTATTTTTTTTCGGTACTGGGGATTGAACTCGGGGGCATTCTACCTCCGAGCTATACCCCCAGCCCTATTTTTTTTATTCTTTATTTTGAAACCGAGTCTCACTAAGTTGCGGAGTGCCTCACTAGGTAGCTGAGACTGGCCGCAAACTCGGATCCTCCGGTCTCAGCCTCCCGAATGCTGGGATTACAAGCGTGCGCCACCACGCCCGGCTTATTCTTTATTTTGAAACCGAATCTCACTAAGTTACAGAGGGCCTCACTAAGTAGCTGAGGCTGGCCGCGAACCCGGATCCTCCTGTCTCAGCCCTCCACGCACTGGGATTACAAGCGTGCGCCACCACCCCGGTTTAAGGTTTCACTATACAGTCGTCTGTTTTTCGCAGCTTGCAGCGTAGTGCCGGCTCAGGTCCCGGCCCCCTTCCCTCCTCTCTGGCTCTCTAGCGGGTCAGGCCGGCGCACAAGGCCTCCCTCTGGCTGCTTCACTGTGTTCTGCACTCATTCTCCATGACCCGCCCCTGGCAGCCGGGACCCTGGCGCCCGCGCACACCTAGCCAGCATCTTTTCTGTGCATCAGGCCACTAGGCCGTCCTGTCACCTCGGCAGGAACGCACTCAGCCCACCGGGTCGGGCCGAAGCGCCAGGGAGCAGCCCTCAATGGCAGACCGGGCGCTGGTGCATAAACACCGCCATTTCCTTGCCCCTTGACGACAAGGGACTAAGGTCCAGACAGTCTCCCAGAGGACCCCGTGGTAACTGGTGGTGACCGGCTCGGGAACGCGCCTGCTCTTGGCTGCTTTCCTCTCCGGCCTTTTCCACTCCTACAGCGCTCTGGACGCACTGTCTGCGCTGCATCCTCGGGCCTGGCTTCCGGGGGACGGAGACAGGAGGCCAGCGCGGGACACTTCCACGCAGTTCTGTTCACCGTCACGGCCGTCACCTGAGTCTGTTGCTCAGTTGGTTATAAATTCAGCAGGGAGAGGGGTGCTCCCCACGGCCCCTCCCAAGCTCCGAGGCCACTCGAGGGTAGGGGAGAAAGGGGCCTTGCCCCGCACAGGCCACGAGGGAAGAGGGGTCAAGTCAGCTATGGCTGGTGGCTGGAGAAGGCACCTCGACGGGGGCGTGGCCTGGAGGCGGGTCACAGGGGGCGTGGCCGGAGGTGGTGACTCAACGGGGCGTGGCCTGGAGGAGGCTCGCCTGGGGGCGTGGCCTGGAGAGCTGGACCGGCCCCGCCCTCCTCTCACTCGGCTTTCCCCCGCCCCTCCCTGGCCCTCCAAGGAAGCTGAGCTGGACTACCTGGGTTTCTGACTGGCCGGCTCTCCTAGGGTCCCTCAGCTGCTAAAGGCAAGAACCAAAGCCCGGTTGCAGTCTTTATTTATTGGGAGTCCTGCCGTCCAAGGAAGCCAGACCCGCGGGCAGGTCCTCAGGAGTCCAAATGGCCAGTGTGCAGGGGTGAAGGCATCTAGGGGCCAGACGTTCGCACCCGTCTTCCCGAGGTCAATGGCGTCCTCAGGAGGCGGGAATCGGCTGTGCCTGTGGAGAAAGCACGTGGCTATGTCTTGTGCCTGGGGGGGGCCCACTGCTGGGGAGGGTCTGGGCACACAGCAAAGGCTGCCCTGGCACAGCCCCGTGTGGAGCAAGGGTGCCAGGCAATGACCTCGACTATCTGCCATTCAGACAAGGCAGGCCTGGGAAGCTATGGCGGGGAGGGCGCCATTCCTCAAGCCCTGTGCCTGGCATTGTCCCCCGTGCTGGGGCCTGCAGGAAAACCCCTCTGACTCCAGAAGCGTCCATTCCCAGAGAGGCCAGGGGGGTGGGAAGGGGCTGGACTGAAGTAGGGGCTTGGCGGGGCGGAGTGACCACATTCTGGATTCTCGATGCACCGTGCAGGCACGTGCCAAGGCGGAGTGGGGCTGAGGACCTGAGGGCTCTGAACACCGCAACAGACCCGACCGGCGAGCTCCTTTACCTCCACAGCTGTGGGCGAAGCCGAAGGCAGAGGCCGCACCTGGTCGGCGCACTGCAGGAAGCGGCGCAGGGGTTCGGCACAGTTGCCCATCGCTGCCTCGTTCTGCCGCAGACACTCTTCGAAGGCCTCAAAGGGCTGGGCGCAGGCCTGGCGGATCTGGCGGATGATGGGGCTGGGGCAGGCGGACCATTTCAGACCCGGAACAGCCCGCCCCAGCCCACAGTCTCCTACCCGCCCGTACTCACTGGGAGGACGTGCACCGAGCGATGCTCATCTTAAGGTAGTGACAGTCCCGCTGCCACGAGTTGGGCTTGGCTGCCACGCACTGGCCATACTGGTCCAGTTCTCGGCCGCAGTAGCGCGCTGTGACCTCCAGGGCTGCCTGCCTGTGGGGCAGAGCGGGTTGAGGAGAATGTCAGACAGCAGGCAAGAAACGGCCTTTGGCTCTGGGTCTAGGGTAGGACTAGGGATCCTGGGCAGAACTAGAAATTTTAAGGATCCTGTCATGGGGAGAGCAGGGGTTGAGGGGAGGCGGAGCACTAGGGATGTGGAACATGGCAGCAACTTCTGGGGAGATAGTGGAGATTCTAAGACAAAGCTTGATTATTTATTTATTTATTTATTTGCGGGATTGGGGATTGAACTCAGGGGTGTCGTACCTTCCAGCTATACCCCCAGCCCTATTTTTTATTTTTATTTTTATTTTTTTTTTGCGG
>PVLC010046178.1:0-11481 GCA_004027655.1 Graphiurus murinus | reverse complement strand
AATATAGAATGCCACTAAAAAGAAATGATTGCATGACAGTTATAGGACCCAGTCAAAACCCATACCAGAGTCTGCAAATTGTGGGGTAGAGGTTAAAGAAGGGATGAAAAGAGAAAAAATTATTTGAATCTTGAAGTCTGAATCTTGTTAAAGATATGGAAAAGCTGGATTTGTGTAATACACTGGGGAAAGTATTTTGTAAAATGAGATGAAGTTTGTTACGCAGAATATTTTCTGCTGGGGATAAAAAAGAAAAGACGTCTTTAATAAAGTGAGCATCTTCTGTCAGCACCCACTCTCCTGAAAATTGAGCTCCTAATTATAAGGTAAAATATAGTAATTTGAATAATTTACTAGATTTCGTTTCTAAGTAAAAAGAATGCCTCAAGGCCTGACTGGGGAGAACCTGTGTCCTACCAGATTTGGCAAATTAATTACTCTAGTGTCCACTATTTTTTTGAAGCACAGTGAGTTGAAAATTGTTGAAAAAAATGGACAGAGTTTTCTATTCCTTTACTGAGGGAAAATGGAAGATCACAAGATATTTCCTGTGATCATTTTTTATTCACCATTGTAAGTGGTGATTTCCTCTGACAAACCACTAGTATTTTACTGTCCATCACTACAAAATAGGAAAGAATAAATATAAATGTTAACATAGCAAATATTTAACTTTATTCTATAATTTAGCATTGGCTTTGAAAAGACTATCGCTGTATATGTTTTCTATTTCTCTCTCTTTATTTCTATAAGTGTATAATTAAAGTGAATTCATAAGTCATTAGGTATGTACACATTGAGTTTTATTTCTAAATAGGAATTGTTATTCGAGTATACAGATATAATCTGAATATAATTCACAATATGATTATTTTTTACTTTTATCGAGGCATTCAAATTATATATTTCACTGAGGCATGATGGGATTTCTTATCAGAAATAAAACTATTTACCTTGGGTTAAATTATAACAAGAACTGTTTCAGATCAAACATGTAGGGGCCTAGCAAGTGCATCAGACAAGGAAAATATTGGACAAACTGCAAATTAATAATTTTCCTTGACCCCCATCTCAAAATTGAGATGATTCCCCAAACAGGAAAAGACAGGTACCCAAAGAAGGGAAAAGTGCTTGACCATTTACTTATGGGTAGTAAAACCACTGGATACTGTGTAAAGCAAGATTCAGAGTAAAGAATATAATAAGCTAAGGCTGAGCATGAGTCAGCGAGTCAGCCTGAGCCTGTTATTGGGTCAGTACTGATGCTTTGAACACTTCTACCACTCATCCCACCAGGCACTCACAGAGAATAGTGAGGAGAATTCAGAGAAATCTCACTCTACCTACAGTGTGAGTAGAAAAGAGGTATAGGGACCACTACCAATACTCATAGGCCCATCTCCTTCCTCTTCATCATAGTAAAGAGTGCAAGAGGAAGAACAAATGTCCAACCCCTTATGAGACTAGTGGACATTGTACTTAGAAGTACATGGAAAAAAATTAAGTCTAGGAAGTAAGAATACACACTAAGTAAGGAAACCAAACTATCTTCAAAATTATAGGTAAATGAGGGTCAGAAGCAGTTTTAAAAGTCACACCCCAAGATCCCAGAACATGGTGCCATCCTTAGACTGAGGCTTAAGACACAAGAAAACATTTCCTTCCCAGGTCCCTGGGAATGAGCTCACAAGCTTTCAGTAAAAATAGCAGTAGAATGCAGCTGAGATTGTGGTGATAACATTTTCTCTAGACCACAGTGCAAACAGAAGACAGAAAGAGAAAGGGGATCAGAGCCATCCGCACAATGAACAGGAATTTGAAGTTTGTAGTATACTACTGATAGCCATTAAGAAAATACGCATCAAACCCAGCACCCAAACACAAATCCAACATTAAAGACTTAGAAGAAAATATTTGCATTCTCATTTCCAAGTATAAGACATATTTACCTCAGTGACTACTTTCCAACAGAAGACATTTGACTATCAAGAACAACAATCAAGGCATAACCAAGTGAAGAGAAGAAATGTATCCTTGGGGTGTAGAAAATCAATTATAATAACTAGCTGCAGATATGATGCATATTTTCAAACTATCTGACAGAAATTTTGAAATAGCTATCATTTATTTACTAACATTTTAAAAGTGATAGTTGAAAAGGTAGACACAACAGAGAGACAGAAACTATGAGAAAGTATCACATTGAAATGCTAGAAATTAAGTAATTATATTCTGAGTGTGTATCTATACTTCTAGGGGCCATATTATTTTTACCAAATTATCTATGATATGCAATTTTATTTAACTGAAAAACTAAGGATTATCTTTCTGTCTTTTTCTAAGGTTCATTGGTTCTCTGTGGTTTCAAATAATACCCCGGATATATTTTACTATAATTTTCCAACCTCAATCTGGTCTAAATTTTTTCAAAATTATTTAAGATATATGATGAGGAGTACTGAGATATTTTTAAATTATTTATGTTTACTACAGTAATTTAGCTTTCCAATTTAAATTTTAAATATAACCTTAATAAAGTTTTCTATTAGTACACACTCCTCATATGCAGATTTCTGAGGAATATGAATGTCAATGGTATCTTTATCTCTATATTGTTTTATGGTACCTGATTAGTCCTTCACTCTGGGATAGATCTTCTATAAGGGATCTTGACAAAGCAAAACTGTACAGAAATTTTCCCTTGATTGCAAAATACAATGGAGACAAAGTAGTATCAAGCTCAGGAAGGTCTTTTTTTTTTTTTTTTTTTGCGGTACTGGGGATTGAACTCAGGGGCATTCTACCTCTGAGCTATACCCCCAGCCCTATTTTTTATTCTTTATTTTAAAACAGGGTCTCACTAAGTTGCGGAGTGCCTCACTAGGTAGCTGAGGCTGGCTGCGAACCCGGATCCTCCGGTCTCAGCCTCCCAAATGCTGGGATTACAAGCGTGCACCACCACGCCCGGCTAGGAAGTTCTTATATTCTGTAGTGGTAAACTCTTTTTTAAGTTTTTTATAAGGGTTGATTATATTCAGAATTCTGCAATAATAGACTTTATGTAAATTGGATCACTTTACTATACTAAGCCCAGTAGTTGTATTTATACATATTATAGCTTAGCTAAGTGCTGAGTATATATGTAGTGGGTAACCATATGTGTTATGTTATTATAGTCTTGCAGCCCTCACAGGGGCTAAACTCTCAAATGTTTGTGTTAGTATGATATGATGGCATGAACTCAGTCATGCGTTCCTGCAATTCACAAATTATGCCTTATTGTTATTCAGCTTAATAATATGATGAAATCTATGACTCATTCAAACTAGCATTTCATAGCAAAAAGTTATTTTGGATTTGTTGACATCTTAGTCTAATTTATTATATACCACATACAATGAAGGAATTTTAGGAATATTTAAACATACTCGGATGCTCCAAAATTTTCTAAGAGAACTTAACACTATTCTGACAGTTGATTTAATTCAGAGGCTTACAATGCTGTAAAAATTTACAAGGAAAAAAATAGACTACGTTTCTTGCTCATCCTTCATCAGGCTATGGCTATATATTCAAGCTGATTTTATACATTTGAAGTAATGTTCATGTGAATATGGCTTAGTAATATTTTATACTTTGTCAAAATGGGTAGAAATAAATTCATGTAATACAATGACCATTATTTGGATGACTCCATGGTCATCAAGCATGATAATCATATTACCAGAGTCTTGTTGGAACGGACCTTCTCAGGTCCTGTTCACTAATAAAGGTGTCCAGTACCGAGATCTGTGGGAATTGAAATTGGCTGATAATCTTTAAGGAAACCTAAGAGAAGGTATTGGTGACTTAATACTAACCTCTGTTTACCTCTTATACAAGAAGACCTTTCAATTCTCTCCGTGTTTAAGATTGGTGAAATCTTTCATAAAAATGGTGTGGTCTCCTAAGAATGCTTAGAGAGCTACTACACCTACAACATTTTGCTTAAAACAAGAATTAAGTGCCTTAATTAACAATAAGTGCTGCCAATATTTAAAACAGTACTTAAAAAAAATACCGGTATGTACATTAATTTTCAAACCACATCCAAAAGGAAGTTTTGTATTTTACAGAATAGATATTCAGGGTCTACTCATATTGGCAGGAACTGAAAGATAAAATTGCACAATGCATGTTAGTGACACTAGAAATAATGATGCATATAAAGCAGTGATTCTTCTAAAGGGTGACAAAGTTCTAAAAATATCTCACATCATCAATCACCTGGATATTAAATTAAATATGAATATACTTAAAATAATCAGAGAATCTAAAGAAAAGAGGTTTTAGAAACATTTAAGAAAATGTTTCATAATATACAAAGAGAACAGAATTAGAGGCAAACTATTTCATATGTCCTCCTCCTCCTCCTCCTCCTTCTTCATCTTCTTCATCCTGATTGTTTTCTCTAAACCAGTACCACAATTATATAATTTTTAGAATGTATATATTTACCTTTAAAATTAATTCAGGCCTTCCTATATGCCCTTGGAGCTGTTCAATTGTTTTCTATTATTGTATTTCACTTCCAGTATTTGAGTTTCCCCTTTTCTTACTTTCATGGAGGGGATCATCTTTTCCTAAGAATTGACAATGGAGTTTTGATTTAGATAAAAACATAGGCTTCCCCGTCTAAAATGTTTTAAGACTTGACAAAGCCTTAAATTCACCATTTCAGAAAATATCCTGTTGAGAACAGGAAGACAGCAGGATCACAAAGATTTTTTGGCAGGGAGCTCTAGCTTTGCAGTTATCAGAGCTTCTTCCAGGTCTGTTCTGGCATCAAGGAGATAACTGTGCAACTCTGCCCTTTGTCCTGATTCTAGGGTAGTACAGCAGTGTGTCTTCATCTGGCAAAAGGTTCTCCGATGATGAGTCTGGAAGTTTTTTGTGTCTTCTAACTTGATCCAGCAGTGTTTTATGTGGCAAAGTTCCTTGTAATTTCTGACATTTACATTTCACTCTCATTTAATTTCCAAAAAGAAAGGAGATTTGGAACCTATTTTACTTTCCTGGGATTCATCAAGTGAGAATCCTGGATAGTTCAACACTTTGGATAGCTACTCTAAGTTGAATATGTTGAAATTAATTTTTGACCCAAACCTGTCTTCTCTCTCTCTCTCTCTCTCTCTCTCTCTCTCTCTCTCTCTCTCTCTCTCTCTCTCTCTCTCTCTCTTTCTCTCTCTCTCTTTCTTACAGCTTCTCCCATACACAGATTAGCAACACCAGAACAGTAATATTTGAAGCCATCATCAAATTGTGCTTTTTTTTTTTTTTACTTCAGACAGAATATTTTTCAGCTTTTTTTATTCCTATCTCATGCCTTCTCTTCTCAGAAAAAAATCTCGAGTGAAATCTAAAGTCCCATTGGACTTAAGTTTGAATAAAATCACATAAAAAACAGCTCCTCATGAGATGTGACACATTTGACACTAAGGAGCCTCACCTCGGCAGTTGCCACATTTCTCTGGCTTCTGCCCTGGAACTTCTCTGATGATGAGCAGGGATGCCTCTTCACATTTGAACATATGCATCTCCCACGTTCAGCAAAGTCAGAATCCAGAACCTCAGGGGAAGTCTTTAGCCAATAGAAAGAAAAATGAAAAAATAAGGATTAAGGCTTTGCCATTCCCTCTCTCAGGTGGAGTATGGTGTACATATTTATAGAATTCCTCACAAGTTTCCAGAGTCTTAGAGCACTAGTTAGCCACAGGGATTGTCAACTTAAATATGCATCCAGCCCAGTGTGGTGGTGCATGTCTATAATACTAGTACTTGGGAGGATGACATAGGAGAGTTGGCAGGTTGGAGGCTGGCCTCAGCAAATGAGGGAGGCTGTTTCAAAATTTTAAAAATGATAGATTGGAGGGTAGCTCATACATAGATGTCCCTGGGTTTAATCCCCAGTACAAATAAATAAATAAACAAATACATACATACATACATACATACATACCATCCTTTTATGCTCTGTTCTCCTCCTGCCTTACTTCACTCCTCAATGGAAACACACTATAAACAGCCTATATGCATGACCCTAACTGAAAATGAGCTTTTGAAGGGAACCCAAGCCTAGATTTTTGGTGCTAAGAGCAGCTCCATAAAGTGGTTGCTCAGAATATCTTTCTAGAAGTGAAATCACTTGTCTATCTAATGACAATAGATCACACTATGATGATAGGTGAGGTGATAATTAGCACAGGCATACAAAATGCCATCTTTCCAGTCAGCCATAGAGGACTAAAATAAACTATAAGTTGAATTTGAAGTGTTGAGACCCTTTGCTACCAACTCAAGGCATGCTAGACAAGGTAGGACCCTTCATGGCTGAGTTAAAGAGACCCACATTCTCATATCCACAAGGATACTTTGGAGAAAATCAGTCCTTGTAAGAGAGAATGAGCTGCAGAAAACATTGCATGCATGATTTCTTCAGATACCATGTGTCAGATGCTCAGGCTTTCATAGGGAAATAGATTCAAAGATGCATGAATAGAACATTTTAGCAGGTGATTGTGAGAATCTCAAGCCTCCTATTCTCATTAATCCCCTAGACAGGATGGAAGTTTTAACCTTTCTCGCTCTGAGAGGATAGCATACAAGAGGAAGCTTGTGTTCATTGAGATTTGTGTCTGCTTCTGCTTATTTTCTCCTGGACCAATAGCTACAGTCAGATATCAACATGCAAAGAGCAAAGCAACTGAGCTCCTAATCTAAGGAAAACCCTTACATATGGAAGAATTGCAGGTCCTAGTTAGTACAAACCAGAAGAAAAATAAGTACACCTGAAAGAGTACCTTGTATTGATATTGGTCTGGTAGAAAGAATGAAACATTTAGCAAAGAGGAATTATCGGAGAGAGAACCCAATGACTGAATCCAGAGGTTTTCTACCACGAAGCTACATCGATAGGCCTTTTTTATTTTTATCTTGAAATAGGGTTTCACTACGTTACTGAAGCTGGCCTCCAACTTGCCCTTATTCTGCTTGAGCCTTCGGAGTAGATGGGGATTGGGAATATCCCCCCAATGACCAGTGGGAGGGAGGAATTTATTGACACAAGAGCACATCTTCATGACTCATATTTGACTTCATTGCCAGGACAACTGCATCCAATCATGACTTTGTACTAGAATGAGTCTTAAATTATAAATATACTCTTGATCCACTGAGAATGAAGTAAATTGCTGCAATTGACAGAGTACTGAGGGAAGATTAAAAAAGTTAAGAGAAATGGTGGGAATATGAGGCTGGATTTATTAAGTAAAGGTAAATAAAAGAGATGCACTAGTGATGAGGTTTTGGGATCTTTGCTCAAATCAATATTTGATATTATCTATAAGCTCTGGTTGACATTAAAAAAGGTGTGTCCAGTGTTATAATTACAATGATGAGCAAAAGGTCTGTATTGGCAAACAAGGTACCTGACCCCTGGATTTCCATTTTCAAAATAGCATGATGGATAAGAAATGGACCCAGAATCTGATGCTCTTCTTAATAAGAGAGGTAAGGTCTAAATCCCTTCTCTTTGTAACTGGAAAGCCTCTGTGACTTGCTTGGCCACAACATTAAAGTAGATAGCTCATACTGTCAGTTTATAGGCCATTCCTTATATTACAACAGCTTCGATTCTCTGTCTTTTATAAATATACATGCACACATACGTGTGTGCGCACAAACATACACACACACGCACACACACACGCACACACACACACACACACGTACACACACACACACAATTTTTTCCTCTTTGGAGTTTTGAGATAGAGAAGAACTGTCATACAAAAGGGATATCGACCCTGAGCACTCTTATATGAGGAGCCCAAATCCCAAACCATGTAGAGAGTTTAGGGAATGAGATATATTGATTTATTGGGAAAAGAAAAGAGAGAGAAAGAGAGGCAGAGACAGAGATAGAGAGTGGTCTAGGCTACGTCAAATGTAGATTTTCAGAACCAGATACTATAGAGAACTGAACAAACAGCTGAACATTTCTTGGATTTCTGACCCAGAATTTTATGAGCAAATAAATTATTTAAGTCAGTATATTTTAGACTAATTTATTAAACAAAAATACACAATTATAATGATGAGCTATTAAATACAGCTTAATCTACAGTATACAAAAATTCTATGTTACTATAAACATATTCATTTTCTTGAAAATAATAACAATGGAAAGCAAAAGTAAAAACGTCGGATGATGCAGTGAAAAATTTTAGTACTTGGCTTATATTCCAAATCAAAGCCAATCACAGACTGAACAGGAGACTGGATCCTCTTCAGGAAGATTTATACTTTATCATAGCATATTATTTAACTATTATAATTTTTTAATTTTTGTTTTATCATCTCAGTTATTAAGTTTCATCAAGTTTTCCCTAAACTTTAGTTTAACATTTACAAGGATCCTGCATATAAAGAAGAAAAATTGTGAGGCAATGTGATTGCTATTGAATATAGGTTCCAAAATACCAGGGGATAATATGATGGACCTCCCATAACAAAATATGTTAATTTCTAGTTTCATTAGCTTTGTAATGTGCCGTGCTTTTTTCACTTTAAATAAAATAAGAATTTTAAATATATTATACATGTGTTCTTTATTATATATTATGTAAGTATTAAAGCCCACAAAACCTAAATGTATTTTTTACATAGCATTTTACAGATTCTCAAGTGTTGTTCTACCAAATATGTATTGTCATCTGCATTTTGCATGAGTAAGAAATCAAGATTATGATATTTAAAGGCATTTATTCCCCAAAGTCATAAAAATTAATTGAGACTCAGATATAGCTCTTCCAATTCAAAGCCCAGTACTCCTCCATATATAGAACTTTTCCTAATTCGATGTGGAAAAAAGAGCAGACAAATTTGCTAATCTTTTCAGAGCTTGGCTATTTGTTTTTTCTAACACATTCTTATATTATTACTTTGATTCAACAGTTTTCTGACAGGGTGCTGAATGCATCCCTTTATGTATACAATAAATTTTGACTAGAATATGGGTGTTGTTAATGAAAATCTTGAACAGAATTATTTCACAAGATAATCGATGCTCCTTGAGAATCAAAAGAACAATTTAAAACAAAAGCATTCTTGACCATTTGGCAATGTGCAATTAGAGTTTACCTGCAAAATTGTAATGAATCATTTTATATCAATTTATGACACTGTATCTTTTATAGTGCAAAAGCGCTTTATATCTTTTAAACTAAGATTTTCATGTTTTAACTACAGAGGGAGGGAGGGAAGAAGGATTAAGCCAATGAACTGGAAAATCAGAAAGCTTACCATATATTCAATAATAATTCCTAGACAAGATTTTTATGAGCAACTTGTCGTAGTAAAATGCAAAATGAGGTGACAGCATAAATGTGAAAAATATTAAACATCAGTAGTTCAAGAAGGTCATAAGAGTGTAGTTTTCAGTAGAAGAGTGAATCATTACATAAGGTAACATATTAAGTATGTAGACTATATGTTTTTAAAATATAAAAATTGTAGTATGAGATGCCTTCATCAGAAAAACCACTAGATAAGTGATAATTGATGTAATATTCAAATGCTAGGGACAAAAGATACAAGTGAGTAATTTATTAATTGAGAAATAAGGTACAAAGTATCCAAAACCTGCTTTAGTATAAGATCTTGGTGATAGTTGTTAACGTATACAAACTTTATGTCTACATACAATGCAAAAATTAGATATCAATTATTTCTGTGCTTTCTGGTATTATATATAATTTTATATGACAGCACAAATAAATATATTAGAATTTCAATTAAATTAATTTTTCAGACTTTTTAGCATATAAGAAAAAATATTAGTGAGCTGCATTTCTTCATACCTTGTAGCATGGATATGAGATAGATTAGACATCTATAACAAATATCAGATATTTACAGTGTACAGGTGTTGCTGTGATAGAAAACTCAAAGTTTGCCATAATTAATATTTATAACCCTTCTCTATGCCCTTAATTTAACCTTTAATTCGCTCTTACCCTGTACTTAGACTGGAATTCTTGCCTGATGAAGTGTGAATGACTTTCATTCCAGAAAAAAAATCTGAGCCCTTGATTGTCTTGCCTTTATGGGACTAGAGGTACTCTACTTTTCTCTTCCTAATTATCATCAGGTACAAAGCATCAGGATACTATTAGAGACTCTCTTTGGTTTTTGACATAATTCCCCAATTCCTTGTGAAACTCAAGATCAGCAATTCCAGCCAGTGCAGTAAATTCTTAATTTTACTTCTGACCAAATGTTTGGAAGAACCCCACAGTAGCCAGATGGCCTCTGTCCTGGGAATCAGGGCCTTGGGCTTTGCAGAGCCTACATTAGTGTGGACAAGGAACCTATATTCCACAATTGGGTTAAAATAATTTAAGAAGTGCTTATATTCCTTTCGTTCCATGGTCTGGTTCCAAGTCACATATTGGCCAGTGGTATAGGGCATAAAATTCATTCTGAATGAAAACGACCTAATCAGACTGTTTCGCAAGTTGATGTTTTAGATAAATCTTTACTAAATCATGACACTGTTTCCTATTTCATTTGCTTTCAATGTGGCATATGGAGCTGATGAATAATTTTACAGTCTCGTGCTGACCTAAATTGGACATATTGCAAATACTCAAACTGTGATGTTATTTAAGGTAATGCTCATTTGGATTTAGGGCACATCTGAAGTCCTATAGAGGTAAATTGCTGCATTTCCATGGTACAAGAATTCTGAGTCTTTCAAATTGACACCAAGTTGGTGGCTGGCCTTCGTAAGAAACGTCGTAATGTCTATGTCTCAGTGCTAGTCTCTGCCATCGGCAGATTGCAGGCTGAACAGTGGCATTAGGTAAATTAGCTTTGGCAAGAGGGGGCTCATGATGTTGAGCCCACACATGTCTCCTGGTTCTATCACCACTCCGTTTTAAAAAAACTTCTGAATTATCTAATAAATTAGATAAAGTATGATTTCAAAGTTTGGTATAAAACACCTCAAAATTACAAAACATATACTGAGTGTTGGACCACCTATTCACTAAGGTGAGAAGAGAAGATTGTAAGAAAAATGAAATGAGTAGTTAATAACTTGATCTTTATTTGAGGAAGATGTCCTAGAAATTCTCTAATCACTGAACCCAAAGACTCATAGGTATAGCAGACCTCTGAATTTTCATAGTATTACTATTATTTTTTTTCAAACTTGGGTATGTTTTATGTATTTACATATTTTATTTTACTTTTAGATACTTTATTGGTTCTGGTTCAGTCCATTTTAGAACATTGGTCTGGATCTGCTTAACTTATTTGAAGGGAAGTGTGTTTTAGTTTTCTACTATTTGGACATTGTAAAAACCTGTTAAAGAAGTTTTGGTTTAGCCGGGCGTGGTGGCGCACGCTTGTAATCCCAGCATTCGGGAGGCTGAGACC